>JAFLJL010018118.1:27500-29791 GCA_018398815.1 Conus ventricosus
TGTCTGTCTGTCTGTCTGTCTGTCTGTCTCTCTCTCTCTCTCTCTCTCTCTCTCTCTCTCTCTCTCTCTCTCTCTCTCTCTCTCTCTCTCTCTCTCTCTCTCAAACATATTCTATAAAAATGTTTGGAGGTAAGCCATTCTGACATATAGTTCCAAAGTATGGGGTTGGACGGAAGATTAAAAATGCAAAGAGAGGGTACATTGTCTGCATGAAAGACATTCATAGGTATCACTACTACGTTTCCTAGGCACTTAGTATTTGTAGAAATTGTTATGGTTCCAATCTTTGTGAATCCATATGCACGGCGTTTTATATTCTGTGTACAATAATGCACATGAACCATATCAGATACACACAGAAAACATATAACATACTTCTTTCACCACAGTGTCAAAACAATGCCACTTGGCCATGTACAATTCGCAACACATTGTTTAGATATTAGTCAAGTTTGGGAAGCCCAGTACGTACAGAACAAAGACAATGTGTACGCACTGACATCAGTTCTGCTTGCCGCTAACGTGTGACCTGTGACCTGTTGGTAGTGTTGATGCCGTGTGACTCTGAGCCCTGTCAGAACGGAGGAACGTGCAACAATGAAGATGAGTCCACCTACACCTGTAGCTGCCCTGAAGGGTTCACAGGAGATCGGTGCCAGCAAGGTCTGTCTGTCTGTCTGTCCGTCTGTCCATCCGTCTGTCTGTTTGTCCATCCCACCGTCTGTCTGTCCATCTGTCTGTCTGTCTTCTGTCTCTCTCTCTCTCTCTCTCTCTCTCTTCTCTCTCTCTCTCTCTCTCTCTCTCTCTCTCTCTCTCTCTCTCTCTCTCGATATATTACTTTCATAGCCTGGCCTTCTTTAGTCTTATTTCAGTAGCACGGCCTTCTTTAGTGTTATTTTTGTAGCTCGGCTTACCACAGAATTCCTTTCTAAGCCTGTCATTTTCTTCTTTAGCCCGACCTTCTTCAGCGTTACCTCAACAGCCCGGCTTTGGCCTTCACTAGTGTTATTTCTGTAGCCTGACCTTCTTTAGTCTTAAGCCCGGCCTTCCTTAGCGTTATTTCTAGAGCCCAGCTTTGGCCTTCATTAGAGTTATTGCTGTAGCCCGGCCTTCTGTAGTGGTATTTCTATAGCCTGGCCTTCATTAGAGTTATTACTGTAGCCCGGCCTTCTGTAGTGGTATTTCTATAGCCTGGCCTTCATTAGAGTTATTACTGTAGCCCGGCCTTCTATAGCGGTATTTCTATCACCCAGCCTTCTTTAGTGTTATTTCTGTAGTTCGGCCTTGGCCTTCTTTAGTGTCCTTTTCTAGCTGGCCTTCTTTATTGGTATTTCAGTAGCACGGACTTCTTTAGTGTAATGTCTGTAGCTTTGCTGACCACAGAATGCCTTTCCAAGCCTCTCACCTTCTTCTATAGCCCGGCCTTCATTAGTGTTATTTTTGTAGGCTGGCCTTCTATAGTCTTGTTTCTGTAGTACAGCTTTCTTTTGTACTATATCTGTAGCCCAGCCATTTGTAGTGTTATTGCTGGCCTTCTTTAGAGTCATGTCTGTAGCCTAGCCTTCTATAGTGTTGTTTCTGTAGCCTGGCCTTCTTTACAGTCATTTCTGTAGCCCAGCCTTCTTTACAGTCATTTCTGTAGCCCAGCCTTCTTTACACTCATTTCTGTAGCCCGGCCTTCTTTACAGTCATTTCTGTAGCCCGACCTTCTTTACAGTCATTTCTGTAGCCCGACCTTCTTTACAGTCATTTCTGTAGCCCGACCTTCTTTACAGTCATTTCTGTAGCCCAGCCTTCTTTACAGTCATTTCTGTAGGTCGGCCTTCTTTACAGTCATTTCTGTAGGTCGGCCTTCTTTACAGTCATTTCTGTAGGTCGGCCGTATACACAACACCTTTCCAAGACTCTCATCTCCATCTGGGGGAAAAGATTTTTTTAAGCACAAAGAACAAAGACAACGTGTACACACTGACATCAGTTCAGCTTGCCGCTAACGTGTGACCTGTGACCTGTGACCTGTTGGTAGCGGTGATGCCGTGTGACTCTGAGCCCTGTCAGAACGGAGGAACGTGCAACAATGTAGATGAGTCCACCTACACCTGTATCTGCCCTGAAGGGTACACAGGAGATCGGTGCCAGCAAGGTCAGTCAGTCTGTCTGTCTGTCCGTTGTCTGTCTGAATGTCTGCCAGCCTCTCTGTTTATCTGTCTGTCTAGGTGGCTGGCTGTCCATCCGTCTGTCTGTTTGTCTGTCCATCTCTCTCTCTCTCTCTCTCTCTCTCTCTCTCTCTC
>JAFLJL010018118.1:30791-63755 GCA_018398815.1 Conus ventricosus
CATTGAGGGTCAGGAAACAAAAAAACAACATTCTTTTCCAGCATCCTTCACTGAGGTCAGGCCCACAAGAACTCAACATCCTTTTTTCCGGCTCCTTCCCTGAGGGTCAGAAAAACATAAATCAACAGCCCCCTCTTCCCGGGCTTTCTCATTGAGGGTCAGGAAGACATAGAACACAACAGCCCCCTTCCCACATCCTTCACCGAGGCCAGGAAACATAAAACCCAAACATCCCTCCCGGCATCCTCCTGATGGTCGGGAAGACAAGAACACAACAGTCCTCTCCCGGCATCCTTCACTGAGGGTCAGAAGACATGGGAAACCAACAGTCCCTTCCCGGCATTTTTCATTGAGGGTTTAAAAGACATAAAACCAAAACAGTCCCCTCCCCCAGCACCTTTCACTGATGGTCGGGAAGACATGAACCAACATCCCTTTCCCGGCACCTCACGATGTCGGGAAGACAAGAACAAAACAGTCCTCTTCCCGCACCTCACTGATGGTCAGGAAGACATAGAACACAACGTCCTCTTCCCGGGCACCTTACTGATGAAGGAAACTTTAAACAAAACACCCCTTTTCCCAGCACCACCTGATGGAGAGGAAGACATAAACAAACACCTCTTCCCACATCCTTCACTGATAAGGGAAGACATAGAACCAACACCTCTTCCCAGCATCCACACGAGGCAGGAAGACATAAAACACAACAGTCCTCTTCCCAGCATCCTTCACTGATGGTCGGGAAGACATGAACACAAATCCTTTCCCAGCCTTCACTGAGGGCGGAAGAATAAAACACAACGTCCTCTTCCAGCACCCTTTTCACGAGGCCCAGGAAACATAAACTCCAACACCCTTTCCCGGCTCCTTCACTGAGGCAGGAAGACTTAGAACCAACATCCTCTTCCCGGCACCCTTCACTGACGGTCAAAAGACATAGAACTCCACAGTCCTCTTCCCGCATTCTTCATTGAGGGTTGGGAAAGACATAGAACACAACTCCCTTCCCACATCCTCCTGAGGGTCAGAAACAAAAAACTCAACATCCTTTTCCCCGGCATCCTTACTGATGGCAGGAAACATAGAAAAACTCCCTCCCAGCATCCTTCACTGATGGTCAGAAGACATAGAACACAACAGTCCTTTTCCCCGGGCATCCTTCACTGATGGAGAGGAAGACAAAAGAACACAACAGTCCCCCTTCCCAGCACCTTCGCTAATGGAGAGGAAGACATAGACACAGAACAGTCTCTTCCCACACCTCACGATAGAGGGAAGCTAGAACACAACAGTCCTCTTCCCAGCATCCTTCACTGATGGTCAGGAAGACATAGAACACAACAGTCCTCTTCCCAGCATCCTTCACTGATGGTCGGGAAAGACATGAAACAAAGTCCCTTTTCCCCAGCATCCTTCACTGATGCAGGAAAACATAGAACACAACAGCCTCTTCCCGCATCCTATCACGGATAAGAGGAAGACATAAACACAACAGTCCTCTTGCCACCCTTGTTCATTTGATCGAAGGAAGACATAACACAACAGTCACTTCCCGGCACCGGGAGAGAAACTATAAACCCGATCCTCTTCCCAGCATCCTTCCACTGTTGGAGGACTTCCCATAGAAACCTTCAGCTGCTTCCACCTGCATGTTTCCGCCATGGATGATGGAAAGTTTTGCCCACCTCTCGGTCTTTTTTCCCTCTGTCTGTGTCTGCCTCTCAATCTTCCTGTCTCTGTCGTCTGCCCTGTCTGTCTTTGTGTCTGTCCTGCCCCTGTGTCTATGTCTGTCTGTCTGCCTTCCATCTGTTTGTCTGTCTCTGTCTCTCTGTCTGTCGTTTGTCTCTCTCTTCTCTCTTCCTCTCATTCTCTTCTCTCTCTCTCTCCTCTCTCTTTCTCTCTTCTTCTCTCTTCTTCTTCTCTTCTCTTTCTTCTTTCTTCTTCTTCTTCTTTTCTTTCTTCCTTTCTTTCCTTCTTCTTTTCTCTTCTTCTCTTCTTCTTTTTCTTTCTTTCCCTTCTTCTTCTTCTTCTCTCTTTTTTTTTCACTTCTTTTTCTTCTCTTCTCCTTTGGCAATCAATTCTTGATAAACAAAAGATGAGATAACAGGATCTTGCCTAGCATGTCGTTCCTAAAACAGGGGAAGGAGGTAAAGGGGTGGGATGGAGGTGGACGGTTGTAGGCTTACACAACTCCAACCACAACGAGTGACAACAAAGGAAAGTGGAGAAGGAGGAAAGAGCAGGGGGATCTGGTGACGTCAGTGTGTGTGTGTGTGTGTGTGTGTGTGGTGTGTGTGTGTGTGTGTGTGTGTGGTGTGTGTGTGTGTGTGCTTACGTATGCAATTGAGAGCGTGTAAGTTGTGTGTGTGTGTGTGTGTGTGTGTGTGTGTGTGTGTGTGTGTGTGTGTGTGTGTGTGTGCGTGTGTGTGTGTGTGTGTGTGCGTGTGTGTGCGTGTGTGTGTGTGCTTACGTATGCAATTTGAGAGCGTGCAAGTTGTGTGTGTGTGTGTGTGTGTGTGTGTGTGTGTGTGTGAGTGTGTGTGTGTGTGTGTGTGTGTGTGCTTACGTACGCAATTGAGAGCGTGCAAGTGTGTGTGTGTGTGCACGTGGCACATGCCGACGTCTATAAAAAGCTAGGATGTCATCAGAAGATTCAGACAGCGACATATCCACACGGAATCCGTTCCACTATCACAGAAACCAGCCCAGGACGTCGAATTCTCTAACCAGCCTCACTGGACAACTGTCTGCCACAGTCCGCAGCGGGGTAAGTCTCGTTGTCACTGCCCTAACTGCTGTTCTGTCACAGCTACACTGTGACAAGCATAGATCGTGGTCTGTGACTGTTCTGACCATACGTCAATTGAATGCAAACACGGGAAAATGTGTGAGGTGAATGACGACATGCAGACGACAGCGTCAGCTTTAATTTAAACATTACTGACACGCATCAGCCAAATCAAAAATATGGCAAAGGACCCTGATTTAAACCAACAGATACACACCGGCTGTATTTAAAGATTTGGAAAAAAAAATCCACCCAGTACGGTAATGTTTTAGTCGAAAATAAAACATAAGAACGAAATCACCTGAGTGAAACACTTTGCCCACAGGCATGATTCGCAAATGCAGCTTGGACAGCAACACACCCTGACTTGCGACGGAATCATATCCAGAAAAAATTTGAAGGATAATTCTCTGTGAGAAAGTAAACATCCTTTTTTTTGTTTGAGTTGGTATTGTATCATGCCCATGAATCCTTCACCCTCTTTTTACTGTATTATGTCATGAGTGAAACTTTAAATTATTTTCTAGCCAAACCCAGGCAGTGTGGGTGCACACATAAGTTAACGAATTAGTTTACAATTTTCATGTTGATGTTGTCCGTGGTGCCCAAAAGAAAACAAATCATTTCCATTTCATAATTATTAAATTTGCACTCCTCGCTAGATTCCTGTCGGGGGTGTTATGTTGTAGGTGGTGTGGGGTGTATGTTGTAGGTGGTTGGCTGTTATGTTGTGGTGTGGGCTGTTATGTTGTAGGGTGGTGTGGGTGTTAGTTGTAGGGTGTGTGGGGGTGTTAGTTTTTGGTGGTGTGGGCTGTTATGTTGTAGGGTGGTGTGGGGCTGTTATGTTGTAGGGTGGTGGGCTGTTATGTTTTTAGGGGGGTGTGGGCGTTTATGTTGTAGGGTGGTGTGGGCTGTTATGTTGTAGGGTGGGGTGGGCTGTTATGTTTGTAGGGGGGTGGGGCTGTTATTTGTAGGGTGGTGTGGGCTGTTATGTTGTAGGGTGGTGTGGGCGTTAAAGTTGTAGGGTGGTGTGGGCTGTTATGGTTGTAGGGTGGTTTTGGGCTGTTATGTTGTAGGGTGGTGGGCTTGTTATGTTGTAGGGTGGTGTGGGGTGTTATGTTGTGGTGGTGTGGGCTGTTATGTTTTAGGGGGGTGGGGCTTTGTTGTAGGTGGTGTGGCTGTTATGTTGTTAGGGGGTGGGGGGCTGTTATGTTGTAGGGTGGGGTGGGCTGTTATGTTGGAGGGTGGTGTGGGCTTTTTATGTTGTAGGGTGGTGTGGGCTGTATGTTGTAGGGTGGGTGTGGGGTGTTATGTTGTAAAGGGGGGTGTGGGGTGTTATGTTGGGAGGGTGGTGTGGGCTGTTATTGTAGGGTGGTGTGGCTGTTTGTTAGGGTGGTGTGGGCGTTTTTGTTGTAGGGTGGTGTGGGCTGTTAGTTTAGGTGGTGTGGGCTTTGTTTATGTTGTAGGGTGGTGTGGGCTGTTATTTGTAGGGTGGTGTGGGCTGTTATGTTGTAGGGTGGTGTGGGCTGTTATGTTGTAGGGTGGTCTGGGCTGTTATGTTGTAGGGTGGTGTGGGCTGTTATGTTGTAGGTGGTGTGGGCTGTTATGTTGTAGGGTGGTGTGGCTGTTATGTTGTAGGGTGGTCTGGGCTGTTATGTTGTAGGGTGGTGTGGGCTGTTATGTTGTAGGGTGGTGTGGGCTGTTATGTTGTAGGGTGGTCTGGGCTGTTATGTTGTAGGGTGGTGTGGGCTTTTTTATGTTTAGGTGGTGTGGGCTGTTATGTTGTAGGTGGTGTGGGCTGTTATGTTGTAGGGTGGTGTGGGCTGTTATGTTGTAGGTGGTCTGGGCTGTTATGTTGTAGGGTGGTGTGGGCTGTTATGTTGTAGGGTGGTGTGGGCTTTATGTTGTAGGGTGGTGTGGGCTGTTATGTTGTAGGGTGGTGTGGGCTGTTATGTTGTAGGGTGGTGTGGGCTGTTATGTTGTAGGGTGGTGTGGGCTGTTATGTTGTAGGGTGGTGTGGGCTGTTATGTTGTAGGGTGGTGTGGGCTGTTATGTTGTAGGGTGGTGTGGGCTGTTATGTTGTAGGGTGGTGTGGGCTGTTATGTTGTAGGGTGGTGTGGGCTGTTATGTTGTAGGGTGGTGTGGGCTGTTATGTTGTAGGGTGGTGTGGGCTGTTATGTTGTAGGGTGGTGGGCTGTTATGTTGTATGGTGGTGTGGGCTGTTATTGTTGTAGGGTGTGTGGGCTGTTATGTTGTAGGGTGGTGTGGGCTGTTATGTTGTAGGGTGGTGTGGGCTGTATGTTGTAGGGTGGTGTGGGCTGTTATGTTGTAGGGTGGTCTGGCTGTTATGTTGTAGGGTGGTGTGGGCTGTTATGTTGTAGGGTGGTGTGGGCTGTTATGTTGTAGGGTGGTCTGGGCTGTTATGTTGTAGGGTGGTGTGGGCTGTTATGTTGTAGGGTGGTGTGGGCTGTTATGTTGTAGGGTGGTGTGGGCTGTTATGTTGTAGGGTGGTTGTGGGCTGTTATGTTGTAGGGTGGTGTGGGCTGTTATGTTGTAGGGTAGTGTGAGTGAGAGAAAGAAAGACTGGT
Source organism: Conus ventricosus (assembly GCA_018398815.1). Classification (NCBI taxonomy): domain Eukaryota; kingdom Metazoa; phylum Mollusca; class Gastropoda; order Neogastropoda; family Conidae; genus Conus; species Conus ventricosus. The sequence goes on from JAFLJL010018118.1 coordinate 36,171, forward strand.
TTGATAAAATTACACAAACAACTTACACGCCTTCAAACATCCAGGAGACAGATATAACAGATCATTATGCAAGTACCCCTCACTCCACTCTGTGACACGTAATACACATCAGCTGACTTGAAATGCGTGGAATCGCATGAATGGAATAACATTATGTAGAAACATATGAACTGAATGAAAATACGCTGAAACGCATCAGCCAAAGAAATATATACAGCCTGTAGAATGGTTGACAGTGCTCGGCCTTTCCCAGTCTATTGTGTGAATCCATCAGCTCGATTTCAAATTGTTACCTCCCCTTGGCCTGCGTGCTTTTCATTTTCAAACTTTGGTTTCCGTGGTGTGGGCACTTAGTCTAGAAGAGCTAATGAAAGGAAGATTCAGGAGAACGTCAATGCCGCAGGGAAACAGGCGGCCTTGCTGCTCTTCCCCAGGCTGCTTCACTGGCAATAAGCGTGACGTTGTTGATGTTGCTGTGGTTATTTTAAAGTTTGGGCTTGTGTCAATTTACATTCTTAACTGCGCAAATTCAGGAGTCGTTAAAACTCTCTGTTTTTTTTTTAAACGGCAGCTGATTTTTTTTTTACTAAATTCAGTCACAGAAAAACACGTCACCGGTTTGAGTTTGGTAGACTGTAGAAAGGAGAGAGACGTGTCCCGCTATGCTAACATATATCTGTATCTAGACAGCCACATGGGACAGCACAAACTTTTGCCAAGGTGTGATGGGTACAAGGCTCGCCTTTAAATCCAGATACACATTACAGACTACACCACAGATCCACATTACAGACGTACACCACATATCCACACCACAGACGTACACCACAGATACACACCACAGACATACACCACAGATAAACACCAGAGACGTACAACCACAGATCCACACCACAGATGTACCCCACAGATACACACACAGGTATGGATGCCAGACTCCGCACTGACAGGTATGGGGGGAAGGCTCCGTCAGTAGGACAACAATATCAGTGCACACACTGACAGGTATGGGGAAGGCTCAGTCAGTGGGAACAACGATGCCAGACTACACTCTGACAGGTATGGGGGAAGACTCTGTTAGTAGGACAACGATGCCAGACTACACACTGACGGGTATGGGGGAAGCTCTGTTAGTAGGACAACGATGCAGACCACACACTGACCGGCATGGGGAAGGCTCTGTTAGTAGGACAACGATGCCAGACCACACACTGACAGGTAGGGGGAAGGCTGTTAGTAGGACAACGATGCCAGACCACAACTGACAGGTATGGGGGAGGGCTCTGTTAGTGGGACAACGATGCCAGACCACACACTGACAGGTATGGGGGAGGCTCTATTAGTAGGACAACGATGCCAGACCACACACTGACAGGTAGGGGGAAGGCTCTGTTAGTAGGACAACGATGCCAGACCACACACTGACAGGTATGGGGGAGGCTCTGTTAGTAGGACAACGATGCCAGACTACACACTGTCTAGTATCATTATGAAATCCACACACTGCCGGGTGTCATTACAAATTCGCCAGTACCTAGTGTCATTAGAAATTCACACACTGCCTAGTGTCATTAGAAATTCACACAGGGCCTAGTGTCATTAAAAATTCACACAGGGCCTAGTGTCATCAGAAACTGTCACACTATGTACTGTCTAGACATTCACACACTGCCTAGTGCTAGCCTGGACCTGCTTACAATGCAGAACTCAACGGATGCCCTATGCTGTCGATGAAGGATTTGGCAGATCGAATAGTTGACCCTTTAACGTCCTCTTTTTCATCCTCATTCTTCCTTTCCAACTCCCCGTCCTCTCCCCACCTCCACTCGACCCCTTTCAATGTGTGAATCTTTGCAGAGTCATTTCTGTGATGTTGGAGGAATTGTCTACCCGCACTTGTTCCCCCCTCTCCCCTCCCCCCCCCCCCCCCCCCCCCCTCGTACCTACACCCCACACCTACACTACTTATTTCATCAGCACATCACAACATGTTAAATTAGACAAGATCTCAGCATATGTCAGTCGTTCTTTAGACATTTCTGTTCTTTAGATATTTATTTCATGTAGTTTTGATTTCCTTGTGTTTCATGCAGCCCGCAAAGTGTACATTCATTTCACTGGTGTCTCTCATTTCTTTGCTTAATCCTTAACTTCGGAGATCTTCAAGGACATGCCACAGCAGGAGAATGGTTTCAGAGGCACTACACAACAGTGTGTCATGCCGCAAAACATGCGGTGGCCACTACCATTATTGTGTTCTCCACCCACAACCGAAGTCAAGTTGAGTGTATCGCCTGCCTAACAATACAGGTGTGAGTGGTCCGTAACACAATAGGTAATCCGCACCACTAGTGCATCATCAAATATGTGCATTCCCCCGAAAACCATGGTAGGACGTGTGTATATATAACAAAGCATCATGTGTGTCTTTCACAGACCATGACGTGAAGTGTGCATCACTGACATAGCATCATGTGTGTCTTTCACAAATCATGACGTGAAGTGTGCATCACTGACATAGCATCATGTGTGTCTTTCACAAATCATGACGTGAAGTGTGCATCACTAACATAGCATCATATGCGTCTTTCACAAATCATGACGTGAAGTATGCATCACTAACATAGCATCATGTGTGTCTTTCACAGACCATGACGTGAAATATGCATCACTAACATAGCACCATGTGAGTCTGTTCACACTAACATAGCATCATGTGTGTCTGAAACAGACCATGACGTGAAGTGTGCATCAATAACATAGCATCATATGAGTCCGTTCACACTAACATAGCATCATGTGAGTCCGTTCACACTAACATAGCACATGCGAGTCTGTTCACATTAATATAGCAATCATGTGAGTCTGTTCACGTTAACATAAGCATCATGCGAGTCTGTCCACTCTACATAGCATCATGTGAGTCTGTTCACATTAACATAGCATCATGTGAGTCTGTCCACTCTAACATAGCATCATGTGAGTCTGTCCACACTAACAAGCATCATGTGAGTCTGTCCACACTAACATAGCATCATGTGAGTCTGTTCACACTAACATAGCATCATGTGAGTCTGTTCACACTAACATAGCATCATGTGAGTCTGTTCACACTAACATAGCATCATGTGAGTCCGTTCACACTAACATAGCAACATGTGCGTGTTCACTCTAACATAGCATCACGTGTGTCTTTTCACAGACCATGGACGTGAAGTATACCTTCGTTCTGCTGTTCCTTTCTTCCATCGTAGGGATGGTGAATCGGCAGGTTGTAACTGTCGTCTGTCTGTCTCTGTCTGTGTCTCTGTGTCTGTCTGTGTCTCTGTCTGTCTGTCTGTGTCTGTCTGTCTGTCTGTCTGTCTGTCTGTCTGTCTCTCCTCTCTCTCTCTCCTATCTCTCATCTCTCCTCTCTCTCCTCTCTCTCCTCTCTCTCTCTCTCTCTCATCTATCTGTCTGTTCTCGTGCGTCGTGTGTTGATGTGGACGTCCTGTTGATGTTGGAGCCTGAGGAAGACCAAGATGTCGAAACGTGTTGCATACGTTGACCTGTGCTTGTTCCTTTCTTTCGGTGGTCTGGTGACTTTGTCTTGTGCCTCCCCCACTTTGAGATGACCTCGCGTGGCACAGGACCATCGCCACCCAAACATCGAGAAGGTTCAGTGAATCATCTGACCAAAGGCAAGACCCCGGGAGAAATTTGACAGATTAACCAATAGCCTTCAGCTAGACACTGATAAATCACTGCAGAACTATTCCTAAACATTCAACGCAAAGTTTGGACTTATTCTGGCAGTTCTCAAACCAGGAAAAAAAGTTGTCAAGGAGAAAGCCATATTTGCCCGCCAGAACAACACACAGTACTTCACAGAAGACTGAGTGACGATTTTGTCTCAGCTCGGGTCAGGACACTCAGTGGTGGTGACCTTGGCGACTGCTGGAAGAGAGCTGCTGTGGTGACTCCTCACCACACATCCATTTCCTCTGCAGGCAGAAGCCAACAGAACGCAGAGTACAGCAGAAGCCGCAAAATACTCAGTCCTACCATGGTCTACCCAAAGTCAGTGATTCAAACAGACTAGTGACCATGCCAATGACAACAGCACCAGCATCTGACCAAATGGAATGAAAGCATATGAAGTAAAACATGTGAAAGTGAATGAAGATAGACTAAGAGAGAAAGGACGGATTGTGAGAGTGAATGAGCAGTTTCCAACCCAGGTAAGTGAGAGCAGAATGGCTATGTTGCTGAACTAGACTGATGCTGGCAGCAAACAAAAGCACTGGCACATGTACACAAGCCATGTTTCTGGAAGATATGATAGCTTGGTATCAAGTTTTGTTCAAACAGTACATTCGGCAGAGATGGTTGGTAACTTTCATTGATGCAGGTATTGTCAGAGATCATTTCTGTTAGTGTGAGAATATTGTAAATGAGAAATCAGTATTTTTTTCAAGTGTAATGAGAACATTTCACCAGATTAAAAAAAATCCAGTTCCTTGATGCAAAATCTGAAAAAGACTGAGTGAAATTGAAAATAACAGAGCTGAATGATAAACAACTTGATGTAACAAGCTGAGAAAGTCCCTGTCTGTTGGTTTGTCTGTGAGTGTCCTGTTATTCTCCTGATCTCGAGACTTTCCTTTGTCACGTCTGCTGTTTCCCTAACTTCCCGTTTATGCCAGTCTTAAACCTGAGCTGGTCTGGCTTCGCAACCTTGTTTTCCGAGTCTTCAAGGGGGGTTAGTTAACCTGATCTACACCCTCTGTACCCCTCCAGGATGGACTTAGGGTTAGCATCAGCTTTATCTGGCGGCAGTAGAGCGCAATGTCAGTTATACCAGGGAAACACCAAGCCGTTGCTGTGTCTGTTTATTTCTTTTGACCTCCACTGATTCCACAGAGCTAGTGCTGATGTCGTCATCAGCAGAGGCCGGAGCCGCTTCGGGATCAGCATGGACTGCAGACACCAGACCTTGTTTTTTTGCCAGAAAGAGCCACTAAATCTACACCTGCCGGGCCTCCTCTGCCGTGTGTTTGGGTCTCCTTTTTTCTCGTCGTGCCCTTTCAAGGAGTCACGACAACCACCTTCCCCAGGCTCTTGACTGGTTCTTTCTTCTTCCTTCTTCTTTCTTCTTCTTCTTTTTTCTTCTTCTCTTTCTTCTTCTTCTGCGTTTCGATTGAAGCTGGATGCGTCAGACTTGAAAACCCGGCCGCCATGATGAAGCCCGCGGTCTTCTCCAGGTCAGAAGGGGCTCCCCGAACCCTGCGCCTGAAACTCCGCCCCCCCGGCCAGGTTTTGTGTCGTAGAGCTGCTGAGTAGGAAAAGCGCAGGAGGACATGTTCGGGGGTCTGGGGTCCAGTGCCGCATGGACACTGTCAGTGTAGGTGATCTTCAGGCGGTTAAGGTGGCTCAGCCGTCCCATCTAAAGAGGATCGTCTGCTGGTGCCTTTGGAGCTGGTGGATCGGGTCAGACGGGTTTGTGTTGCTTGATGTGATTTTGACTAATCTTACAAAATGTTAGCGAACCGCCCAAAACGTGGACAACGAGTCACAGACAAAACACAACGCGTTTCGACCTCTCACGGTCTTTTTTCAGGAAAGATACAACAAATAGGACAACGAAAATTCACTTAGCTTGATTCGCCAGAGTTCAGCGCAAGGAAGGCGATGAATGAGCATGAACTTGACTGTTTCGTCTCCTTTTGCTTTCCGCAAGGAACGGCCCTTGTGATTTTCTTTCGTATGAAATTCCTTTTTCCCAATGAAGAACTCTAGCAGCTTCAGTAGTTGAAAAACTGTTGTCAAGTTTAAAATTAGAAATAAGTTGTCCGGTTAATGGAAAAAGGAGCTTGGCCTTTCGATTTACTTGGCATGTCGCGATGATGTGTTTTTGCCATAGTATGTAAACAACTGACACAATAGCCTGTATTCCCTGTGCCACATGAGCGTAAAGCTTTTGCTAACTGACTGGGATAGCGCGGGGGCAGGCGTGTTCCTGACAGGCCAGAAGTTGGCACCTTTCCCGTGGGAATGCCTGGCTGCCCCTTCGGTGAGGGGCGTCAGGGGCATGTGGGAAAAAAGGCCTTCAAGCCAGGCTGATTTATCCCCTTCCAACAGCGATCGCAGTGACATCTGGACCACCGCTATATTCATTAAAGCATTTTATCCTTTAATCATTATTATCACTTAAAAGAACTTTATCTTTTAATTATTATTATTATATATTATTATTATTATTATTATTATTATTTTAATTATTTTTATTATTATTATTTTATTATTTTTTATTATTATTATTATTATATTAATTATTATTATTATTTTTTTATTATTATTATTTATTATATTATTATTATTTTTTATTATTACCATTATTATTATCATTATTATTATTACTATTATTATTATTATTATTATTATTACTTGAAAGATTAATTTGTCACTTTTAATTTCAGCCCCGTGCTTTTCATCCTTACCAAAGTTGACAGTCATCATTTTCCCGCCCTTAACATCCTGATGACTACCTTGACATGATGATGACTGACCTATGACATGTTGATCACTAATCTTAGACATGTTGATCACTAATCTATGACAATTTGATCATAATCTATGAATGATGATGATTGACCTATGACATGATGATGACTAATCTATGACATGTTGATCACTAATCTATGACATGTTGATCACTAATCTATGACATGATGATGATTGACCTATGACATGTTGGGTGACTAATCTATGACATGGTGATGACTAATCTATGACATGTTGATGACTAATCTATGACATGTTGATCACTACTCTATGACATGGTTGATCACTAATCATGACATGTTGATCACTAATCTATGACATGTTGATCACTAATCTATGACATGATGATGACTATCGATGACATGTGGGTCACTAATCTATGACATGACGATGACTGACCTATGACATGTTGATCACTAATCTATGACATGTTGATCACTAATCTATGACATGTTGATCACTAATCTATGGACATGATGATGACTGACCTATGACATGATGATGACTGACCAATGACATGATGATGACTGACCTATGACATGATGATGATGACTGACATATGAGATGATGATGATGACTGACCTATGCCATGCTGATGCTACAGATCATGTAATGGTAACCCCTGCAAGAACGGCGGCACCTGCACCAAGGAATCCCGGTCAAGATCAATGCGAGTGTACTGCACAATACACGGGAAAAACACTGTACAGTTTCATAAGGTACAGTTGTCCTGTATTTAAATCTCTGTCGTCTGTCTGTCGCTGTCTGTCTGTCTCTCTGTCTGTCTGTCTGTCTCTCTCTCTCTCTCTCTCTATCTCTCTATTATTATTATTTTATTTTTATTATTATTTTTTTATTATTATTATTATATTATTATTATTATTATTATTAATTATTATTATTATTATTATTATTATTAACAAACAAACATGTTTTCCCCCAGGTCAGACTATTGGGTTTCCTCCATCATCCCCCCAATGGGACAGCACCCTCTCAAAAGACCGTCCACTCTCCAACTTGACCCTAACTACAGTGTGTGCCAGAGAAAACATTGTATAAGCTGACCACACCTCCATTTTCATCACAAAAGCGGAGCTCCACGCAAGGACATGTACACCGATCCCTCCACCCCCGCCCAAGGCAGACAGGTTGGGTACAGCCTCAAATCGCCGACCCAAAATACTGCAGACAACCTCTGCTGAGGAGCCCATTAGAAGACAATGTGGCGAGAGCGGGATGCAGTCCTCGCACCCCCCGGCCTCCCAGCTACGATATGAACACCAAAGAGACACTGGTCTCACTTGGTGTTCATTACCACAGCAGCCCTCAGACCCCCAAATCCTGCCCCGTTCTGCAGCCACCTAAAATGCCTGGATCAACAGGTGGTTCTGTTCCCATCCTCCACCTGGCGACCCGCATCCAGCTACCCCTGTCTCATCCATGAAACCCCGGCGTCCAGCTCCCCATCCTGCATCTCCGGCGCCCCGACATCACTTATCTCCACTCCGGCGACCCGATTTTCAACTTCCCATATCTACCCCGCCCCTACAGTGTGTGTGTTCTCGAGATCAAGTGTGAGACTTATCCACAGTGGTGTTTTGTGTGTGTGTGGTGTGGTGTGTGTGTGTGTTGTGTGTGTTGTGCGTGTGCGTGTGTGTGTCTGTGTGTGTGAATGCGAGAGTAGCGGCGCGCGTGCGTGTGGTGTGTGTGTGTGTGTGTGTGTGTGTTGTGTGTGTGTTGTGTGTGTGTGTGTGAGTGTGGTGTGAATGCGAGCGTGCGTTTTGCGCGTGGTTTGTTGTTGTGTGCGTGTGTGTGTGGGGTGTGTGTGTGTGAGCGTGTGTGCGGGGTTATAAGTGTGTGTTTTGCGAAGTGTGTGTGTAGTGGCGCGCGGCCATGAATACAAGCGCGCGTCCGCGCATTCGTGAGAGCGCAAATTTAAATACAAGCTCCACTATGTTAATACAAGTTCTAACAAGTTTAAATACCCATACCCTCACCACTCCAAACCCCCCCCCCCCCCCCCCCCCCCCCCCCCCCCTTCACCTTCCTTTCTTATTGGTTTTCGCTTGTTATTTTTTTTGTTTTGTTTTGTTTTTTGTTGTTTTTTCCAGAACAAGTATATCATATGGTCTACTCATGGACACTAGGATGTGTAAAACACTCACTTATTTCTGCTTCTGTTTGTGCTCAGACATCGATTGTGTTTATTGTGCTACACTTCCGATCTCTCGTTTTGTGGACTGAGAAAAAAAACTTTAAACCCAGCCTCCTGACATTGGGACCAGGACTACTTCTCTCGCAAAAACTGTTCGTGAATCACAGATATTAAAAAAAAAAAAACTTTTTTTTTTTTTTTCTTCTTCTTTTCTTTTTGGCTTTGTTGTTTTGTTGTTGTTTGTTTGTTTAATTGTTTTTTTGTTTTTGTCTTTTTTGTCCCGCTTTGTTTGCCTTTTCTTCATCTACACTCTTTAAACCTGCTCTAAAGTGGTTTGTGCTCATAGCACTCATCGCATCCTCTTTATTTGCACCGCTGAAAAATTTTTTTTTCTTTTTTTTTTTGGTGTGTGGGGTGTGTTATCGTCATTCATTGCTTTAAGCCGATACTTTGTTTTCTTTCTTTCTATTTGTTCGACATTGTGCTTCAACCATTGTTCTTTTTGTTGTTTGTTGTTTTACTGACTAATTGAATTTTCTAAAGATACATCCTGCTATCTGTTTTAGGCATAATAGTTAACCTTTAAACTCTTTGTGTGCGCTTGTCATCATTGTGCGTTATCCACAAACGTTATTTTTCCCTCACCTGTATTCGGTTGTTGTTGTTGTTGTTTTTAACCTATAATTCTCTGTGTCTTTTTTTGTGAAAACTGTCTTCCTCGTCGATTTGTGCCTCTGTTCCCTTATTACCCATGCCTTCTCATAATCCACTGTCCCAGGACTTAAGTTGGACATCTCAAGTCTATCATTTATTTAATAAGGTCCATGAAATCTCATCACTCTTTAAAACAGTTCACCCATCCAGTAAAAGTATTTGGCAAAAGTGAAACAAGGTTAGACTCTCGCATAACAGATAACTTATTAGCATTCCTGAATACAACATAGAACGACGCGACAGTGATCAACCCCAACATACGGGCCCTTTGGGCCTTTAATACATTCATCAATCAATTGCCAACATACCCGACGCAGAACTGATCTTGAAAACTAATACTGTCGAATGTATCGGGATTGAAATAAAAACTCCAAATCACCCCCATTAATAATCGGAAAATTATATAGACACCCATCTTCCACATACGAATGGTATGACAACTTTGTACAAATGATGGATTGGATCTGTCACAACAATTCAATATACTACTGTTGGGGGCCCTTCAATATTGGGATATGTTAAACAACAACCAGCTTGGACAAGTACCCTATCACTTCATGCACTCCATCAGTTAGTACAAACCCCAACGAGAAAACTAAAACAACTGCGACACTTATTGATCATGTAAACACTAACAACAAATCCGCAATACTAGATTTCAGGGGTCATTCGGGTATTAGTGATCCTGTCCGTCTTCTCCCACGTGGTCCTTAAAGCTCCAAACCACCACCCAAAGGTCACACGACCATCCAATACCGCTCTTTCAAAAAGTTTAATAAAGCAGCATACCTCTATGACTTAAACATTCCCCATTTCACTAACTTATAATTACTCAGACGTCGATGATGCACTGCCCTTCTGGTACCAAACATTCCTCACCATCATAAATAAACCAGCCCCGTTACATCAAAAAAGAGTTAGGCATCCGCAGATGAACCCGTGGTTAACTCCAGAATTGCTGCAAGAAATGGTACTACGTGACCAACTCAAGGCAGCAAATTTGTTTGACGAATACAAAGAGCAGAGAAACTTTGTTTCAAACGAAGTTGAAAAAGCCAAACGAGACTACTTCAGTCAAATGATAACGGATGCAAAATCCACAGCGCCAATGTGGGGGGCAATAAAAACTATTGTACGCAACAAGCGTACAAAAATTTACAAACTTCAAGCACCAACATCACCCCGGACAAATTTAATACCCACTTTTGTCATTATCAGATACCTTACTCAAGCTTCACAGACTAAAGAGCACCAAATGAATATACATGCCCGACTTCCCTAATATCATTTTGCAAACAAAAAACTTGGATCCAGTAACTCAATTAAAATTCCCCCTTCTTGCTGTACATAAGTAGGTATGCACATAGCGCAATTAAAGAATAAAAAAATCCATGGGTCCCGATAACAACCACATTTCTTCTCAAACTCGCTCTACCTTTCATTGTTGAGTCTCTTACATACATATAATCTATCCATTGAAACTAATGTTTTCCCTCAGGCGTTCAAAACGCCAAAGTAATCCCCTTCCAAAATCAAATGATTTGTCGGATCCAAATAATTTCAGACCTATATCCTTACTATCGATTCTATCCAAACCCCTTGAAAGACACTACACACACACGTAACTCAGTTCATGGAGAAAAACAAACTATTTACCCCCCTCCAACTGGATTCCCATCTAATCATTCCTGCCACACAGCATTATCACGAATGTGTGATCATGGCTTTCAAATATGAACCCCAAACACAAATGACAGGGGGTTTTCTTTCTTGACTTCAAAAAGGGCGTTTGATCTTGTTGATAATTCCCCTTCTTCTAAAGAAACTATCTGTCTACTTGAACCATACCCGACAATCTCATTATTCCAATCATACTTGAACGATAGGACTCAGTATGTGGCGCTTAATGGGAAAACCTCCACTTCAGACTTTGTCAGACATGGAGTCCCACAGGGCTCTGTACTAGGCCCCCTACTATTCTGCATCTTCATCAATGATTTACCATTGTCCGTATCAGATGAAAAGGTCACGGGCAGATTTATTTTTGATGACTCGTCGCTCCAAAGAATGGAGTGTATCTACGCAATAGAAACTTTTCTCCAGGAAAGTCTAAACGACGTGTCAGACTGGTGTCATTCAAACTCAATGGTCATACACCCAGCCAAAACCAAATCTATATTATAGCTACCCGCCAAAAACACCAGTTGACTCCTCTTTGCCTAAAAATTCAGTGAAAAGGCACTTCTATCGAGCAGGTAGATGAGCATCGTGTTTTAGGGTTAACGATAGATAAAGAATTGAAATGGCAATCTCATCTAAATAACGTAGCAAGGTAGTCTCAAAACACCTTTTTCCGTTATCACAATTAAAGCGCTACGTCAACAGTAATGTGCTTAAAAAATTTCTTCAATGCGCACATAATGTCACGTATAAATTACGCCTCAACAGTGTGGGACGGCAGTAGTGACGTCCACAAAAAAAAAGGGTGGAATTCTCTCCATAGACGTGCGCAAAGCTACTCCATCCAGCTGTATCTCTAACAACAGACGAAAAACTAAAAGCGCTGAACATACTTCCTCTGAATAGGCAATTGGAATTCAACAAGGGATCATTTTTGTTTAACAATCTTGACAGATACTATGCCATGTTTTATCAATGCCCTTTTTACAAGATCGAACAGCTTTTCTGGTCGACGAAATTCTTCTTCCCCACCCACGCATTGATCTATTTCAAACAAGCCTAGCTTACTCTGGACCATAGTCTGGAACTCCCCTTCCACCGAATCTACAAAACAGAATACTTTAAAACCTTTTAAGGAACATTTGCATAAACATTTATGTCTCAGTAGTTAAAAATTCGATTACAATGATTAGTGTCCATTCGCTAGTCCCTTTTGTGAACCATACTTTGGATTTAAAACGTCTCAACATAAACCCAACTCCGCTAAAATCGCTCATCCCCACTCCCCCCTCTGTTACCCTCCCCTTTTTCCCTCCCCCTAACCTACCATTCTCTCTTCCCCCCCTCCTTGACCTCTCTCTCTCTGTAGTTTTTGTTTGTTTGTTTCTTGTAAGTTTCCTTTTGTTTTACCATCCCCCATCTCATTAGTGCTTTTAGAAACAGTTTGCTTATCATTGTAGAATTAGATTATCATGTTGCTATGTTGAATTGTCTGTAAGAATGATATGTGCTGAATAAGTATGCATGACAAGGACAGATTGTAAGACTAGGGTTTTGGCCCAAAAATCTTCATCCTTGGGTATTAAAGATCAATCAAACAATCAATCAAACAATCAATCAATTTTCTCTGTCTCTCCCCTCTCCTCTCTGTTTGCGCGGTGTGGGCGGGGCACGCGCGGTGTGTGTGTGTGTGCGTGTGTTTGTGCGTGTGTGAATGTGCGTGCGCGCGCGCGCACGCACGTACGCACGCACGCACGCACACACACACACACACACACACATACACACACACACACACACAACACACAACACACACACACGCACGAGTGTGCACACCCCATAAAAGCGCACGCACGCGCGTGCGCACCACACACATACACCACACACACACACACACACCACAACACACACACACACACACACACACACACAACACACACACACCACCACACACACACACACGCACGCACACACACACACACACACACACACACACACACCCCACACACACACACACACACAAACACACACACAACGCACACACACAAATAACTCACACACACACACACCCACACACACACAACAACACACACACACACACAACACACACAAACACACACACACACACACACCACACGCGAGCACGCACGCACGCATGCACGAACGAGTCGCACACACACAAGCGCGCGCGCAAGCGCGAACCCGCGTCTGCGCGCGCGCACACACACACACACACACACACACACAGACACACACACACACACACACACACACACACACACACCACACACACAACACACACACACACACACACACACACACGAAAAAAAGAAAAATTTTGGAAATGTAATTCTTTGTCCGCTTTTGGGCATGGATGATGAACGATAACAACAAGAAGTTTTGCTAAAACAGAAAAAAATAAAAAAAACAAATCAATATCGACGAAAGCATTTGTCAGATGACGAGTTGACGTTAAGGAATACGAGCGATAAACATCATTCAAGGACTTTATGGCAGCTATGAGAAAAGAACAAACCCAATACTTTTCTAATCATTTCAAATTTCTTAATTTGAAAATTTACTTGGTCATGTTTAAAAAGTTTTGAAAAAAAACAGACTTCGATTGAAATTACTTTCTTGGAATATATTTTTTTTGGGGGGAAGAGAAAAGAAGAACGAAGAAGGGAGAAGAGAGAGAAGAGAGAAGAGAGAGAGAAAGGAAAAGAGAGAGAGAGAGAGAGAGAGAGAGAGAGAGAGAGAGGAGAGAAGAGAAAGGCACCTTTTGGAACTGACAAAAAGCACGCTCGGAACTACAACTAACGATAGCGTGATCATGGGACTTTTTGAGCAGAAACCGTTTGTCAGGGGGGTGCGGTGGCTTTTTTTGGAAAATCGCTGGCTGGATATCGCTAAATGGGGCACTACTGAAGTGAGCCTTCACCTGTTTTTTAGTCTGATAGCAGAGCGGGGCACCCACCCACCCAGGGGGCCTCAGGCCTCTCGCCCCACGGCAAAAAAGCATCCACATAATTACGACCACAATGGCTTTGGGGGGGTGTGCCCCTTGGCATGTTGGAAACTTACAAGTGGGCCCCAAACCCTCGAACGGACCGTGCGCTGAATCGTTTGGACATTCACCTGTACCTGCTCAGCGGTACACAGGGTCAAAACGACAAATTATCCTGCTCTGTCTTCTGTCTCCGTCCTCGTCTTCTCTCTCTCCCCTTCTCTCTCTCTCTTTTCTCTCTCTCTCCCCTCTCTCTTCCCCCTCTCCTCTCTCTCTCTTTTTTTTCTCTGTCTCCTGCTCTGTCTCCTCTCCGTGTCCTCTCTCCTGTCTCTGTCTCTCTCTCTCTTTTTCCCTTTCTTCTCTCTCTCTCTCTTCTCTCCTCTCTCTCTCTCTCCTTCTTTTTGTTTGTGCGGTGGGTGCGTTTGTGTTTAAGTGTGTGTGTGTGTGGGGTTGGGGGTGTGTGTGTGTGTGGTGTGTTTTGGGTATGTGTGTGTTGTGTTGTGTGTGTGTGTGTGTGTGTTTGTGTGGTGTGTGTGTGTGTGGGTGGGTGTGTGTGTGTGAAGTTATTTAAACAAATCACGCACCAATTCTCCAACACTACCAAAACGTTGGCGCAGTCATGACGCTTTCTGTCGGATGATGATTTCTGACTGACCGACACACGCCGTCCAAACAGAAATGCAGTTCGCGGATTAAGATGATCTATTTGTCCACCTCTGCCACTCGCCCCCCCACTTCTCTCCTACCGAAAAGTTTTTCTCCAACTATCAGCTGGCAAATGACCAACACTGAAGAATGGTGATAACCATTGCCACCAATAATCCAAAACAAAAACGCAACCTATCGAAGGTCTGTCTGTGGGCGGCGTTTCGTGGATAAAAGCATGCTTTCCGAATATTGTGTCCCAAGAAATTACATGGTCTGTCTGTGTCGCAAAGAAATGGCAGTGTCTGTGTGTTCCAAAGAAATGACAGGGCTGTGTCCCAAAGAAATGACAGTGTCTGTGTCCAAAGAAATGACAATGTCTGTGCCCCAAAGAAATGACAGGGTATGTGTCCCAAAAAAATGACAGTGTCTGTCTGTGTCCCAAAAAATGACAGTGTCATGTTTTCCCAAAGAAATGACAGTGTCTGTCTGTGTCCAAAGAAATGACAGTGTCTGTCTGTGCCCCCAAAGAAATACAGTGTCTGTCTGTGTCCCAAAAATACAAGGGTCTGTCTGTGTCGCAAAAAGTGACAGTGTCTGTGTCCCAAAGAAATGACAGTGTCTGTGCCCCCAAAGAAACGACAGTGTCTGTGTCCCAAAGAAATGACAGTGTCGTGTCCCAAAGAAATGACAGTGTCTGTCTGCCCCCCAAAAGAAAGGGACAGTATCTGTACTAAAAAGAAATGACAGTGTCTGTATCCCAAGAAATGACAGTGTCTGTGCCCCCAAAGAAATGACAGTGTCTGTCTGTGCCCCAAAGAAATGACAGGTCTGTGTACCACAGAAAGACATGTCTGTGCCCCAAAGAAATGACAGTGTCTGTGTCCCAAAGAAATGACAGTGTCTGTACCCCAAAAAAAAATGACAGTGTCTGTCTGTGTCCCAAAGAAATGACAGCGTCTGTCTGTGTCTCAAAGAAATGACAGTCTCTGGCCCCAAAGAAATGACAGTGCTGTGTCCCAAAAAAATGACAGTGTCTGGCCCCAAAGAAATGACAGTGTCTGTGTGTCCCAAAGAAATGACAGTGTCTGATCCCAAAGAAATGACAGTGTCCTGTCTGTGCCCCAAAGAAATGACAGTGCGTGTACCACAGAAATGACAGTGTCTGTCTGTGTACCACAGAAATGACAGTGTCTGTCGTGGTCCCAAAGAAATGACAGTGCTGTGCCCCAAGAAATGACATTGTCTGTCTGTGTCCCAAAGAAATGACAGCGTTTTCGTGTCCCAAAGAAATGACAGTGTCTGTGCCCCAAAGAAATGACAGTGTCTGTGTCCCAAAGAAATGACAGTGTCTGTGTCCCAAAAAAAATGACAGGTCTGTGTCCCAAAGAAACGACAGTGTCCGTCTGTGTCCCAAATAAATGACAGTGTCTGTGTCCCAAGGAAATGACAGTGTCTGTCTGTGTCCCAAAAAAATGACAGTGTCTTTGTCTGTCCCAAAGAAATGACAGTGTCTGTGTACCAAAGAAATGACAGCGTCTGTGTCCCAAAAACATGAGTGTCTTCTGTGTCCAAAGAAATGACAGTGTCGTATCCCATAAAATGACAGTGCCTGTCTGTTTTCCCAAAAGAAATACAGTGTCTGTGCCCCAAAGAAATGACAGTGTCTGTGCCCCAAAGAAATGACAGTGTCGTGTCCCAAAGAAATGACTGTCTGTCTGTGTCCAAAGAAATGACAGGTCTGTGTCCCAAAGAAATGGACAGTGTCGGTGTGTGTCCCAAAGAAATGACATTTTCTTATTGTGTCCCAAAGAAATGACATGTCTGTGTCCCAAAGAAATGACAGTGTCTTATTGTGTCCCGAAGAAATGACAGTGTCTGTGTCCCAAAGAAATGACAGTGTCTGTGTCCCAAAGAAATGACAGTGTCTGTCTGTGTCCCAAAAAAAGACAGTGCTGTGTCCCAAAGAAATGACAGTGTCTTTATTGTGTCCAAAGAAAATGACTGAAAATCTGTGTCCCAAAGAAATGACAGTGTTAGTTTCATAGCCTGGCCTTCTGTAGTCTTATTTCTATAACCTGGCCTCTGTAGTCTTATTCCATAACCTGGCCCTTTGTAGTCTTATTCTATAATCTGGCCTTCTGTAGTTTTATTTCTATATCTGGCCTTCTGTAGTATTACTTTTAAAAACCTGGCCTTCTGTAGTCTTATTTCCAAACCTGGCCTTCTGTAGTCTTATTTCCAAAAACTGCCTTCTGTAGTTTTATTTCAAAAATCTGGCTTTCTAGAGTGTTATTTTTATAGCCTGGCCTTCTGAGTCTTTTTTCTATGACCTGGCCTTCTGTAGTGTTACTTGGTATCCAGCCCCAACCTTCTTTATGTTTTTTTCTGTAGCTCACTAAACCACATAATACCTTTCCAAACCTCTTACCTTCTTTTATTGCCCGCCGTCTTTAGTGTTATTTCTATAGCCCGGCCTTGGCCTTCATTAGTGTATAATCTATAGCCCAGCCTTTTTTAGAGTTATTTCTGTGGCCTACCTTGTTTATCATTTCTATAGCCCGGCCCTCTTTAGTTTTATGTCTATAGTCTGGCCTTCTTTAGTCTCGTTTGGTAACTTGGCCTTCGCTTGTGTTTTTCCCTGTAGCCTGGCCTTTTTTGTATTATTTCTGTAACCTGGCCTTTTTAGTGTTATTCTGTAGCCTGGTCTTCTTTAGAAATTGTTTCTGTAGCCTGGCCTTTTTATTATTTCTGTAGCCCGGCATTAAATTTAATGTTATTTCTATAGCCTGGCCTTCTTTAATGTTATTCTATAGCCGGGCCTTTTTTAAAAGTTATTTCTATAGCAGGGCCTTTTTTAATGCATTTCTATACCCGGGCCTTCTTAAGCATTTTTTCATACCCTCCTTCTTTAATGTTATTTTATACCGGGCCGTCTTTAATGTTATTTTTATGCCCGGCCTTTTTTTTAAATGTTATTTCTAAGCCGGGCCTTCTTTGCATTTTCTATAGCCTACCCTTTTTTAAATGTTTTTTCATATTTGGGCCTTTTTAAGCATTTCTATAGCCGGGCCTTTTCTTTACTTACTTCAATGCCTGGCCTTTTAAATTTTATTTCAAACCCCCGTTTTTTAATTTTATTTCTTTCCCCTCCCCTTATTTAATGTTTTTTTCTACAGCCCGCCTTCTTTAGCTTTTTTTTGCCGGGCCCTTTTTTAATTTTTTTCATAGCCCGGCCTTTTTAGCATTTTTTCGTAGCCCGGCCTTCTTTAATTTTTATTTTCTATACCCCGGCTTTTTTAAATGTTTTTTCATGCCGGGCCCTTCTTTAATGTTATTTCTTAGCCGGGCCCTTATTTGTATTATTTCAAGCCCGGCCCTTTTTTAATGTTATTTCTTAGCCCGCCTTTTTTAGATTTTTTTCTTGGGCCTGGCCCTTCTGAAATGTTATTTCAAAGCTGGCCTTCTTTTTATTTCATCGCCCGCCTTCTTTAATTTCTTAAGCCGGCCCTTCTTTAATGCAATTTATCCCGGGCCCTTCTTTAGTATTTTTTTTTACCCCCTTCTTTAATGTTATTTCTATGGGCCTTTTTATTTTAATTTCTAAAATCCGGGCCCTTCTTTAGATTATTTCTGACCCCGGGTTCTTTAAGAAAAAAGTAGAAAAGAAACACCCGAAGGGTGGGGGGCCCAGGAAGCCTGTCTTCCCCTGCCTTTAGAGCATCCTGTCCCAAACCCGGGAGGCCTGCGCTGGTTTTGACGAGGGGTACGGGCACACGCAGGACACTCCATTAAGATATCAAGGGACATTTGTCCTAACAGAGGTAAAATAGACACGGGAGGCAGCTAAAAACAGCCTTAAAGTTAAAACCCCGGGGTTTCCAGCCCATTTATGACTGCAGAGCCCACCGGCAAAAACCCCCCCCACCCCGACCCAAAACCCCACAACCCAACCACCCCTGCCCACGGACAGTGAAGACAGTGCCACCCCCCCCACACCCCAAAGCTTTCGCAAAAGGGGTCTTTTTTCCCCTCAAAGAGAACCCAAAGTTGTGCTTCCCAGAACCCGGTTTCCCCTTGGGTCAGTGGGTCTTCCCAAACCGTCAGGGGACCTTTTTCCCCAGGTCGCCTAGTTAAGGCAAAAAAAGAAAAAAAAAACACCCAAAGGGCGGGGGCCCGGGCATGCTTCACCTCCTTAAGCACCGTACCCCCCTTGGGGCCTGCGCTTGTTGACGATGGGTACAGGCACGCGCAGGAAAACCACCATTAAGATTTCAAGGGACATAACTGCTCCTGAACAGAGTAAATTAGACTACAGGATGCAGCTCATAAACAGCCTTAAAGTAGCATCCCCATGGTGTACCAGCCCGTATTTCATGACTGCAGAGCCCACCGGCGAAAAACACCACCCTCCAGCTGCCGAGCACACCCCACAGACCCAACCACCCCTGCCCACGGACAGATGAAGACAGTGCCACTCCAGACAACAGCCAAGCTATTCGCCATACGGTCTTATGTGCCCTCAAGAGAGAATCCAAAGTTGTAGTCTTTCCCACTGTCAACAGGACTTTCCCCTGTGGTCAGGGGGTCTTTCCTCACCGTCACTGGACCTTTTTCTCCAGGGTCAGCCTAGTTAAGGCAAAGAAGAAAAAGAAACACCCGAAGGTGCTGGGGAGGACCCAGAGAAGCACTGTCTTCACCTGCCTTTAGAGCAGTCCTGTACCACCCTTGGAGGCCTGCGCTGTGTTGACGATGGGTACAGGCACGCGCAGGACACTCCATTAAGATTTCAAGGGACATAACTGCTCCTGAACAGAGGTAAATTAGACTACAGGATGCAGCTCATAACAGCCTTAAAGTAGCATCCCCATGGGTGTACCAGCCCGTATTTCATGACTGCAGAGCCCACCGGCGAAAAACACCACCCTCCAGCTGCCGAGCACACCCCACAGACCCAACCACCCCTGCCCACGGACAGATGAAGACAGTGCCACTCCAGACACAGCCAAGCTTTCGCCATAACGGTCTTATGTGCCCTCAAGAGAGAATCCAAAGTTGTAGTCTTTCCCACTGTCAACAGGACTTTCCCTGTGGTCAGTGGTCTTTCCTCACCGTCACTGGACCTTTCTCCAGGGTCAGCCTAGTTAAGGCAAAGAAGAAAAAGAAACACCCGAAGGTGCTGGGGAGGACCCAGAGAAGCACTGTCTTCACCTGCCTTTAGAGCAGTCCTGTACCACCCTTGGAGGCCTGCGCTGTGTTATTTCTATTGCCCGGCCTTTTTTAAATGTTATTTCTATAGCCTGGCCTTCTTTAATGTTATTTCTATAGCCTGGCCTTCTTTAGCATTATTTCTGTAGCCCGGCCTTCTTTAATGTTATTTCTATAGCCAGGCCTTCTATAAGTTATTTCTATAGCCCGGCTCTTTTAGCATTATTTCTGTAGCCCGGCCTTCTTTAATGTTATTTCTATAGCCTGGCCTTCTATAATGTTATTTCTATAGCCCGGCCTTCTTTAGTATTATTTCTGTAGCCCGGCCTTCTTTAATGTTATTTTCTATAGCCCGGCCTTCTTTAATGTTATTTCTATAGCCCGGCCTTTTTTAGTATTATTTCTGATGCCCGGCCTTCTTTAATGTTATTTCTATAGCCCGGCCTTCTTTAATGTTATTTCTATAGCTGGCCTTCTTTAATGTTATTTCTATAGGCCGGCCTTCTTAAATGTTATTTCTGTAGCCTGGCCTTCTTTAATGTTATGTCAAATAGCCCGGCCTTCTTTAATGTTATTTCTATAGCCCGGCCTTCTTTAATGTTATTCATAAGCCCGGCCTTCTTTAGTATTATTTCTGTAGTCTGGCCGTCTTGAGTGTTTTTCTATAGCCCAGTCTTCTTCAGTATTTTTTTCTCTAGCCCGGCCTTCTTCAGTATTATTTCTGTAGCCTGGCCTTTTTAGTGTTATTTCTATAGCCCGGCCTGTTTCAGTGTTGTTGCTATGGCCCGACCTTCATTAGTGTTGTTTC
The DNA here is from genome assembly GCA_018398815.1 of Conus ventricosus. NCBI lineage: Eukaryota > Metazoa > Mollusca > Gastropoda > Neogastropoda > Conidae > Conus > Conus ventricosus. Next base: position 56,931 of record JAFLJL010018118.1, read on the forward strand.
TGTAGCCTGACTTTCTTTACTGTTGTTTCTGTAGCCTGACCTTCTTTACTGTTGTTTCTGTAGCCTGACTTTCTTTACTGTTGTTTCTGTAGCCTGACCTTCTTTACTGTTGTTTCTGTAGGTTGGTCTCTATAGTGTTGTTTCTGTAGCTTGGCTTTTTCTTTACTGTTGTTTCTGTAGGTTGGTCTTCTATAGTGTTGTTTCTGTAGCCTGACCTTCTTTACTGTTGTTTCTGTAGGTTGGTCTTCTATAGTGTTGTTTCTGTAGCCTGACCTTCTTTACTGTTGTTTCTGTAGGTTGGTCTTCTATAGTGTTGTTTCTGTAGCCTGACCTTCTTTACTGTTGTTTCTGTAGCCTGACCTTCTTTACTGTTGTTTCTGTAGGTTGGTCTTCTATAGTGTTGTTTCTGTACCTGACCTTCTTTACTGTTGTTTCTGTAGCCTGACCTTCTTTACTATTGTTTTCTGTAGGTTGGTCTTCTATAGTGTTGTTTCTGTAGCCTGACCTTCTTTACTGTTGTTTCTGTAGGTTGGTCTCTATAGTGTTGTTTCTGTAGCCTGGCTTTCTTACTGTTGTTTCTGTAGGTTGGGATTCTATAGTGTTGTTTCTGGAGCCTGACATTCTTTACTGTTAATTCTGTAGCCCGGCCTTCTTTACAGTCATGTCTGTGGCCCTGCCTCCTTTACAGTCATTTCTGTAGCCCGCCTTCTGTACAGTCATTTCTGTAGCCCTGCCTTCTATGCAGTCATTTCTGTAGCCCGGCCTATCTTTACAGTCATTTCTGTAGCCCGGCCTTCTTTACAGTCATTTCCGTAGCCCGGCCTTCTTTACAGTCATTTCTGTAGCCCAGCCTTCTTTACAGTCAATTTCTGTAGCCCGGCCTTCTTTACAGTCATTTCTGTAGGTCGGCCTTCTTTAAAATCATGTCTGTAGGTCGGCCGTCCACAGAACACCTTTCCAAGACTCTCACCTCCATCTGGGGCAAAGGTTTTTTTTTTTTTTTAAGCGCAAAGAACAAAGACAATGTGTATGCACTGACATCAGTTCAGCTTGCCGCTAACGTGTGACTTGTGACCTGTGACCTGTTGGTAGTGTGATGCCGTGTGACTCTGAGCCCTGTCAGAACGGAGGAACGTGCAGCAATGAAGACGAGTTCACCTACACCTGTAGCTGCCCTGAAGGGTTCACAGGAGATCAGTGCGAGCAAGGTCAGTCCTGTCTGTCTGTCTGTCTTCTGTCTGTCTGTCTGTCTGTCTGTCTGTCTCTCTCTCTCTCTCTCTCTCTCTCTCCTCTCTCTCTCCTCTCTCATCTCTCTCTCTCTCTCTCTCTCTCTCTCTCTCTCCCCAAACATATTCTATAAAATGTTTGGAGGTAAGCCATTCTGACATACGGTTCCAAAGTATGGGGTTGGACGGAAGATTAAAAATGCAAAGAGAGGGTACATTGTCTGCATGAAAGACATTCATAGGTATCACTACTACGTTTCCCAGGCACTTAGTATTTGTAGAAATTGTTATGGTTCCAATCTTTGTGAATCCATATGCACGGCGTTTTAAATTCTGTGTACAATAATGCACGTGAACCATATCAGATACACACAGAAAACATACAACTTACTTCTTTCACCACAGTGTCAAAACAATGCCACTTGGCCATGTACAATTCGTAACACATTGTTTAGATATTAGTCAAATTTGGGAGGCCCAGTACGTACAGAACAAAGACAATGTGTACGCACTGACATCAGTTCTGCTTGCCGCTAACGTGTGACCTGTGACCTGTGACCTGTTGGTAGCGGTGATGCCGTGTGACTCTGAGCCCTGTCAGAACGGAGGAACGTGCAACAATGAAGATGAGTCCACCTACACCTGTAGCTGCCCTGAAGGGTTCACAGGAGATCGGTGCCAGCAAGGTCTGTCTGTCTGTCTGTCCGTCTGTCCATCCGTCTGTCTGTTTATCCATCCCACCGTCTGTCTGTCCATCTGTCTGTCTGTCTGTCTGTCTTCTGTCCTCTCTCTCTCTCTCCTCTCTCTCTCTCTCTCTCCTCTCTCTCTCTCTCTCTCCTCTCTCTCTCTCTCTCTCTCTCTTTCTCTCTCTCGATATATTACTTTCATAGCCTGGCCTTCTTTAGTCTTATTTCAGTAGCACGGCCTTCTTTAGTGTTATTTTTGTAGCTCGGCTTACCACAGAATTCCTTTCTAAGCCTGTCATTTTCTTCTTTAGCCCGACCTTCTTCAGCGTTACCTCAACAGACCGGCTTTGGCCTTCACTAGTGTTATTTCTGTAGCCTGACCTTCTTTAGTCTTAAGCCCGCCTTCCTTAGCGTTATTTCTAGAGCCCAGCTTTGGCCTTCATTAGAGTTATTGCTGTAGCCCGGCCTTCTGTAGTGGTATTTCTATAGCCTGGCCTTCATTAGAGTTATTACTGTAGCCCGGCCTTCTGTAGTGGTATTTCTATAGCCTGGCCTTCATTAGAGTTATTACTGTAGCCCGGCCTTCTATAGCGGTATTTCTATCGCCCAGCCTTCTTTAGTGTTATTTCTGTAGTCCGGCCTTGGCCTTCTTTAGTGTCCTTTCTAGCTGGCCTTCTTTATTGGTATTTCAGTAGCACGGACTTCTTTAGTGTAATGTCTGTAGCTTTGCTGACCACAGAATGCCTTTCCAAGCCTCTCACCTTCTTCTATAGCCCGGCCTTCATTAGTGTTATTTTTGCAGGCTGGCCTTCTATAGTCTTGTTTCTGTAGTACAGCTTTCTTTTGTACTATATCTGTAGCCCAGCCATTTGTAGTGTTATTGCTGGCCTTCTTTAGAGTCATGTCTGTAGCCTAGCCTTCTATAGTGTTGTTTCTGTAGCCTGGCCTTCTTTACAGTCATTTCTGTAGCCCAGCCTTCTTTACAGTCATTTCTGTAGCCCAGCCTTCTTTACACTCATTTCTGTAGCCCGACCTTCTTTACAGTCATTTCTGTAGCCCAGCCTTCTTTACAGTCATTTCTGTAGCCCGGCCTTCGTTACAGTCATTTCTGTAGCCAGACCTTCTTTACAGTCATTTCTGTAGCCCAGCCTTCTTTACAGTCATTTCTGTAGCCCGACCTTCTTTACAGTCATTTCTGTAGCCCGACCTTCTTTACAGTCATTTCTGTAGCCCGGCCTTCTTTACAGTCATTTCTGTAGCCCGACTTTCTTTAAAATCATGTCTGTAGGTCGGCCGTCCACAGAACACCTTTCCAAGACTCTCACCTCCATCTGGGGCAAAGGGTTTTTTTTTTTTTTTTTTAAGCGCAAAGAACAAAGACAATGTGTATGCACTGACATCAGTTCAGCTTGCCGCTAACGTGTGACCTGTGACCTGTGACCTGTTGGTAGTGGTGATGCCGTGTGACTCTGAGCCCTGTCAGAACGGAGGAACGTGCAGCAATGAAGACGAGTTCACCTACACCTGTAGCTGCCCTGAAGGGTTCACAGGAGATCAGTGCGAGCAAGGTCAGTCTGTCTGTCTGTCTGTCTTCTGTCTGTCTGTCTGTCTGTCTGTCTGTCTGTCTGTCTGTCTTCTTCTCTCTCTCTCTCTCTCTTCTCTCTCTCTCTCTCTCTCTCTCTCTCTCTCTCTCTCTCTCTCTCTCTCTCCAAACATATTCTATAAAAATGTTTGGAGGTAAGCCATTCTGACATATAGTTCCAAAGTATGGGGTTGGACGAAGATTAAAAATGCAAAGAGAGGGTACATTGTCTGCATGAAAGACATTCATAGGTATCACTACTACGTTTCCTAGGCACTTAGTATTTGTAGAAATTGTTATGGTTCCAATCTTTGTGAATCCATATGCACGGCGTTTTATATTCTGTGTACAATAATGCACATGAACCATATCAGATACACACAGAAAACATATAACATACTTCTTTCACCACAGTGTCAAAACAATGCCACTTGGCCATGTACAATTCGCAACACATTGTTTAGATATTAGTCAAGTTTGGGAAGCCCAGTACGTACAGAACAAAGACAATGTGTACGCACTGACATCAGTTCTGCTTGCCGCTAACGTGTGACCTGTGACCTGTTGGTAGTGTTGATGCCGTGTGACTCTGAGCCCTGTCAGAACGGAGGAACGTGCAACAATGAAAAATGAGTCCACCTACACCTGTAGCTGCCCTGAAGGGTTCACAGAGAGATCGGTGCCAGCAAGGTCTGTCTGTCTGTCTGTCCGTCTGTCCATCCGTCTGTCTGTTTGTCCATCCCACCGTCTGTCTGTCCATCTGTCTGTCTGTCTTCTGTCTCCTCTCTCTCTCTCTCTCTCTCTCTCTCTCTCCCCTCACTCTCTCTCTCTCTCTCTCTCTCTCTCTCTCTCTCTCTCGACATATATTACTTTCATAGCCTGGCCTTCTTTAGTCTTATTTCAGTAGCACGGCCTTCTTTAGTGTTATTTTTGTAGCTCGGCTTACCACAGAATTCCTTTCTAAGCCTGTCATTTTCTTCTTTAGCCCGACCTTCTTCAGCGTTACCTCAACAGCCCGGCTTTGGCCTTCACTAGTGTTATTTCTGTAGCCTGACCTTCTTTAGTCTTAAGCCCGGCCTTCCTTAGCGTTATTTCTAGAGCCCAGCTTTGGCCTTCATTAGAGTTATTGCTGTAGCCCGGCCTTCTGTAGTGGTATTTCTATAGCCTGGCCTTCATTAGAGTTATTACTGTAGCCCGCCTTCTGTAGTGGTATTTCTATAGCCTGGCCTTCATTAGAGTTATTACTGTAGCCCGGCCTTCTATAGCGGTATTTCTATCACCCAGCCTTCTTTAGTGTTATTTCTGTAGTTCGGCCTTGGCCTTCTTTAGTGTCCTTTTCTAGCTGGCCTTCTTTATTGGTATTTCAGTAGCACGGACTTCTTTAGTGTAATGTCTGTAGCTTTGCTGACCACAGAATGCCTTTCCAAGCCTCTCACCTTCTTCTATAGCCCGCCTTCATTAGTGTTATTTTTGTAGGCTGGCCTTCTATAGTCTTGTTTCTGTAGTACAGCTTTCTTTTGTACTATATCTGTAGCCCAGCCATTTGTAGTGTTATTGCTGGCCTTCTTTAGAGTCATGTCTGTAGCCTAGCCTTCTATAGTGTTGTTTCTGTAGCCTGGCCTTCTTTACAGTCATTTCTGTAGCCCAGCCTTCTTTACAGTCATTTCTGTAGCCCAGCCTTCTTTACACTCATTTCTGTAGCCCGGCCTTCTTTACAGTCATTTCTGTAGCCCGACCTTCTTTACAGTCATTTCTGTAGCCCGACCTTCTTTACAGTCATTTCTGTAGCCCGACCTTCTTTACAGTCATTTCTGTAGCCCAGCCTTCTTTACAGTCATTTCTGTAGGTCGGCCTTCTTTACAGTCATTTCTGTAGGTCGGCCTTCTTTACAGTCATTTCTGTAGGTCGGCCGTATACACAACACCTTTCCAAGACTCTCATCTCCATCTGGGGAAAAGATTTTTTTAAGCACAAAGAACAAAGACAACGTGTACACACTGACATCAGTTCAGCTTGCCGCTAACGTGTGACCTGTGACCTGTGACCTGTTGGTAGGGGTGATGCCGTGTGACTCTGAGCCCTGTCAGAACGGAGGAACGTGCAACAATGTAGATGAGTCCACCTACACCTGTATCTGCCCTGAAGGGTACACAGGAGATCGGTGCCAGCAAGGTCAGTCAGTCTGTCTGTCTGTCCGTTGTCTGTCTGAATGTCTGCCAGCCTCTCTGTTTTATCTGTCTGTCTAGGTGGGTGGCTGTCCATCCGTCTGTCTGTTTGTCTGTCCATCTCTCTCTCTCTCTCTCCTCTCTCTCTCTCTCCTCTCTCTCTCTTCTCCTCACTCTTCTCTCCTCTCCTCTCTCTCTCTCTCAGGCACATTATGTGCATATTTTTGTTCAGCGAGTTGCATGACATTTCTCAATTTGTTTCCACTTCATAAATCCCCTCCAGTTGGTATACTGGGTGAAATACTGATATTGCGCCTCTCTCTCTTTCTCTCTTCTTTCTCTCTCTCTCTTCATCTCTCTCTCTCTCCTCTCTCTTCTCTCTCATCTCTCCTCTCTCTCTCTCTCTCTCTCTCTCTCTCTCTCTCTCTCTCCTTCTCCCTCTCTCTCTCTCTCAGACTGAATGTGAACAAGAATTGCAAGCTGGATAGTGTAGTAGATTAAATTTAAAGTAGCATGAAATTCGTACTCTTGTTTTGCTGCCCTGTTCTTTATCACCTGAGGAAGAAACTAATCTAACCAAAATGTGACAGCACTCCTATTAATTTTTGACAAGGTTGCCTGAGTTTTTCCATATCAAAGCAACACTTTGAAGGCTGGGAGCCTTTGTTTGTGCAAAGATTACTGGCTATGGTATCTTGGCCGTAACTACAAGTAATGATGTAATTTCAAAACTAGTTACATGGAATTTGGATGTTTCATGAGGAGTCCTATAATGTTTACAAGTCAACGTTACAAGGTTTTGATTATTTTGCTGCTCATGTTGTTCTCCTCAGTGTTGACCTCTGGCTCAGGCGCCTGTAATTCCTGTCCGTTGGTGACGATGACCACAACCACCACTGTCCATGTCAACCAGCCCGCCCAGTGCTCGGGAGTCACGTGCCACAAGGCAATGGCAGGTACTGTCAGTCTTTAACCCAGCATTACAGAGACACGAACAGACAGGTGGATGGTTAGATGCACGTGACAGAGAGACAGACAGACAGACAGATGGACAGACAGACAGACAGACAGACAGATGGACAGACAGACGAACTAAAGACAGATGTCCATCAGAACGCTGATTCCCACGGCGACTGAAAACCGTTTGGAGTAGTACATCTGAAAAG
>JAFLJL010018119.1:0-5000 GCA_018398815.1 Conus ventricosus
TACCCTCACCTTCCCTCCATCTTTCTTACCCTCACCTTTCATCCATATTTTTACCCTCACCTTCCCTCCGTCTTTCTTACCCTCCCTCCCTCCGTCTTTCTTACCCTCACCGTCCCTCCATCTTCCTCACCCTCCCCTTTCCCCTCCATCTTTTTACCCTCCCCTTCCCCATCTTCCTTACCTCCCCTTCCTCCATCTTTCTTACCCTCACCTTCCCTCCATCTCCTTACCCCACTTTCCTCCATCTTCCTTACCCTCACCTTCCCTCCATCTTTCTTTCCTCCCCTTCCCTCCATCTTCCTTACCCTCACCTTCCCCATCTTTCTTACCCTCACCTACTCCTCACATTTCTTTTTTGGGGCCTCTTTCATCTTTCTTTTTCCCTACCCATGCCCCACATATATTTTCGTAACACCCTCCCCCCCCTCTCCCACCTCTACGTCTATTATTTTCCTACCTCCTTCTTTTTTTTAAATTTCCTATCTCTTTTCTTCTTCATCTTTCCTTTTCTCTCTCAACCCTCCCCTCGTCCTTCATCTTTTTTTTTTCTTGCCCACCCCCATCTCTTTCTTTCATCTTTCATTCTCTTCCCCTCATCCCTCATTCGTTGTTTTTTTCTTACCCATCACTTTTCTTCATCGTCTGCTGTCTGTCTGTCTGCATCTCTCTCTTCTCTTCTTTGTCTCGTTTTCCGTTGTCTGTCTGTTGTCTCTACCTTTTCTTCATAGTTCTTTGACCACTGCCTCATCCTTCATCTTTCGTTATTGATCTTGCCCATTCCTTCATCGTTTCTTTTCTAACCCCTATGCCCTCCATCTTTCCTTTTTTTCTTTTCTTAACTCATCTTCATTTTCCCCTTTTTTTCCATCATCCTTCATCTGTCTTTTTTTGTACCATCCTTCATCTTTCCCTTTCGTATTACCCTTTTTCATTGTCTTTTTTTTTTGTTTTTTTTTACCCTTCTTCATCTTTCCTTTTTTTTAAATTTACCTTCCTTCTTTTGTTCTTTTTTTTGTTACCTTCCTTCATCTTGCCCTTTTTTTTACGTTCCTTCGTCTTTCCATTTTTTTTTTTACCTTCCTTCATCTTTCCCTTTTTTTTTAACCTTCCTTATCTTTCCTTTTTTGCCTTCCTTCATCGTTCCTTTTTTTTTTTAACCTTCCTTTCATCTTTTTCCCTTCCTTCTTCTTTCTTTTTTGCCGTCCTTCATCGTTTCCTTTTTTTTTTTTTTTTAACCTTTCCTTCTCTTTTCCCTTCCTTCATCTTCCTTTTTGCCGTCCTTCATCGTTCCTTTTTTTAACCTTCCTTTCATCTTTTTACCTTCCTTCATCTTTCCATTTTTTTTTTTTACCTTCCTTCAATTTTCCCTTTTTATCAGCACTCGGGCTTTTTTCACACCCCCCCCCTTTTTTTTTTCTTCATCTTTTCTTATCACAACCCTGTCATTTACCTTCTCTTTTCTCTCCCCCCTGCTCGTCTTTCAACCTTCCTCACCGTTGCCCCTCCCCTGGCCTCTATATGTTGTTCCTTAAAGTTACCCAAAACCCTTCTTTTCTGCCCCTGGCCTCTATATGTTTTTCCTTAAAGTTACCCACACCCTCTTTTACTGCCCGGGCCTCTATATGTTTTTTCCATAAAGTTACCCACACCCTTCTTTCCCTGCCCTGGCCTCTAGATGTTGTCCATAAAGTTACCCACACCCTTCGTTACTGCCCTGGCCTCTATATATTGTTCCATAAAGTTACCCACACCCTTCTTTATTGTCTCCTCTTCTTCCTCCATCTTTCAATTTTCTTGACATCAACTTTTCCTTGACCCCCTCCCTTTTTTTCCCCATCTCCTCTTGTCTTTCCATGACTTTTTGTTTAGAAAGAGGGGGGGTTAGCTACTGCCAAGGACACAGACAGACAAAGTACAGGACAAAACACAATGCATTTCGACCTCTTGGGTCTTCTTCGGGCAAAGGCAATAACATTTAGGACAGTGGAAACGAAGAACGAGAAACCACTTTATCTTCTCATATTCAGTGGCAAGAGGTCAAAATGCGTTGTGCTTTGTGTCCCGTGCTTTGTTTGTCTGTGTCCTTGGCGGTAACTAACCCCTCTCTTTCTACATTCGCTTCATGTTTTCCGCCTTCAGTCACTCCTTTTTTAACTTTCCATCACTTGCCTATTCCCGTCTCTTCCCTTTCAAAACCTTGCCCCTCCTCCCGGCCTTGCCTTCAATCCGCAACCCCATCCCCACCACACCTCCCCCCCCCCCCCCCTGATTTCCTCCATCTATCATTTTCTGATTTTTTTTCTCTCCCCGTCCTCTTCATTGTCTTGTCGTTTTTTGTGGAAGGGGTCCCCCTTCGGCGCTTCAATGGAGCTCGATAACATAATGGAAGAATCCGCGTTTTGTGTGGAAGGGGTCCCCCTTCGGCGCTTCAATGGAGCCCCGATAACATAATGGAAGAATCCGCGTTTTGTGTGGAAGGGGTCCCCCTTCGGCGCTTCAATGGAGCCGATAACATAATGGGAAGAATCCGCGTTTTGTGTGGAAGGGGTCCCCCTTCGGCGCTTCAGTGGAGCTCGATAACATAATGGGGAAAAATCCGCGGGTTTTTTGTGGAAGGGTCCCCCTTCGGCGCTCAATGGGGCTCGAAACATAATGGAAGAATCCGCGTTTTGGTGAACGGGAAGAAACTTGAGACCACAGAACTTGAGGCATTCACGAGCTGAAAATGCGTGTATATAGAAAGTCTGGGACGGTATTCAGGACCCCGCCATCACCACCGTTACCGCTGTTAATGTACCATTTCTGCTGCTGCTGCTTCTTCTGCTGTTGCCTTACTGCTACTACGACGAGGCCACGAATATACAGAAATGTTCAACAGGGAAAATGTGATTTGTTTACCAGAAGTAGGGCTTAGTTTGGGGTGTTGGTCTGTTGTCCACTTGCACCGCAATTCAGTAATCAAATGCAAAAGTTTGGCTCTGTTTTTTTTGTTCGGTGTGTATCGCTCGGAGTGTATCTGCTATCTCTTTGTCTATCTATCGATCTGACTGTTGTCTACCTATCTGTATCTATCTGTCTGATTATCTATCTATATGTTTGTCTATCTATCTATCTGTTTACCTATCTATCTATCTTATCGGTCTGTCTATCTACCATCTGTCTATCTACCAATCAGTCGATCATTTATCTAGCTATATGTATGTCTATCTATCTATCGATCTATCTATCTATCTATCTATCTATCTATCTATCTATCTATCTATCTATCTATCTGTCTACCAATCAGTCAATCAATCAATCAATCTATCGTATCTTATCTTATCTTATCGTATCTGTGTGTGTGTGTGTGTGGTGTGGTGGTGTGTGTTGTATCTGTCTATCTATCTATCTATCTGAAGTGATAAAACTTGAGCGCTCACACACACACACACACACACACACACACCACACACACACACACACACACACACACACACACACACACACACACCACACGCACGCACGCACGCCACGCACGCATGGGCTTACACTCTGTGTGTGTATATAACCATTTCCCCACCAGTAATATGCTTTGTAATATATTTTCTTCATATGTGGGTTCAACATATGATGTTCAATTTGCCAGGTGTTTTGGGGTCGTTTTGAGATTTTTTGTTTTCCACTAGTATTTCATTTTTTCCCCCGCCGGTGTCAGTATGTCGTTATTATGTACAGCTTTTTTCACCTGTAGATGTTTCCTTATTATGGTCAGGATGGCTTATTACACGTGGGTATGATTTTTCAACCAGGATTTTAGTTACGTGTCGATGTCATTTTGTTCCCAGTAGAACAAGTCATTGTCTTTGGTGTCTTTTTTGTGTTGATCCAACAGTAACACGCTTTGTCGTCACCACAATTTGTATGTTTCTTCTATGCAGGTGCGTTTTTCCCGCACGAGTAGCACGGTTTTCGTACGTGATGGCATTTGCCACCATTAGTATACTTCTGTTTGTGGATGCCTTTCCCCCATAAGTAGTTCGTTTTGTTTTAATGTGGTGCTATTTGCCACCATTTGTATGCTTGCTGTTTGTGGATGCCTTTTCCACATAATAAGTTCGTTTTGTTTTTATGTGTATGCCATTTGTCACCATTTGTATGCTTGCTGTTTGTGGATGCCTTTCGCCATAACTAGTTCGTTTTGCTATATTATGTGGATGCCATTTGCCACCATTCGTATGCTTGCTGTCTGTGATGCCTTTCCCCCATAAGTAGTTCGTTTTGCTATATGTGGATGAAGTTTGCCACCTCTTCTGACAGAGTACGCTGTTATATTTCTGGGTGCCATTCGCCGTCAGTGATGTTCTTAATACACGTGGATGTCTTTTCTATTCCCCACGAGTAGTACGCTTTGTTGCATGTTGATGCTTTTCACCACCGATTGTATGTTTGTTACATGTGGATGTCACATTCAGCCTGTACTATGCTTTTTTTAAAGAGTGGATTTTCTTTTCTTTCTTTCTCTAATCTTTTTATTTCTTTTTTTTTTTTTCGTTTGAAAAATGTGTTTCGTAATAAAGGGGTTATCTTTTTTTTCACGTCAAGTTTGCTTCATCCTGTGTGAGTGTCAAATAAAAAGATTTTTCGTTCATGTGAATATATATAATTCACACGCTATATAACACCGCGGTGGGCAAACCAAAAACCATCCTGATGACAGCGCAACACGCTTGAAACAAATTTGTAGATAGTTTTAAGATCCTCTTTTAACTTGTTTTAACTATATATATATATATATATATATATATATTATATATATATTTTTTTTTATTTTTTTTTATTTTTTTTAAAAATTTTTTTTTATTTTTTATTTTTTCAAAATCATAGCGAGCTCGTTTGCGTAGAGAGCAAGTTTCAGCCTTTAGAGTGCTAGCGTTATGTGTCGACGCCATTTTTCGACCGTCGTGTGCATCGTTATTATCATGTGGGTATGAGTTTCTTGTCTTCACAGGAATGTGACTTCA
>JAFLJL010018119.1:10000-20000 GCA_018398815.1 Conus ventricosus
TTTTTTCTCCCAATTTGCCAGGTAGTCTGAACTGCCGCTTACAGACAGAAAAATTGCGTGTAGTCGTCGGGTCAGTCCAGTGGAGAGTCGTTGTTCTGGCAGGAGTCGGAAGTGCGTTTTACATGCCAACGTCTGAAGGTCTGTGGCGATGAGACAGATGCTATTTTTTTTCTCCTGAGCGGTGACATCCTTGACAAAGTGAAAAAAAAAGAAAGAAAAAGGAAAAGAAAGAAAGAAGTGGTCGGCTGGATTATAACCATAAGAAAGAAACAGACATAATAAAGTAGAATCGGGGGTCGCAGAAACACGTTTGATAACAAGGCTGGTGTACTTCCTGATGAGAGAGAGAATCCTGTCTGCTTTGGTTAATCGTCCATAAACAGCCATCATCAGGTCCAGCGGGCAGGGGCCTCTCCCACCATATCCCCATCAACATCACATACTGGGCAAGGCCTCTTCCACAGTGTCCCCCATCGACATTACATACTGGGCAGGGCCTCTCCCCACAGTATCCCCCATCGACATCACATACTGGGCAAGGCCTCTCTCCACAGTGTCCCCATCAACATCACATACTGGGCAAGGCCTCTCCCCACCATATCCCCCATCAACATCACATACTGGGCAGGGCCTCTCCCCACCATATCCCCATCAACATTCACATACTGGGCAAGGCCTCTCCCACCATATCCCCATCGACATCACATACTGGGCAGGGCCTCTCCCCACCATATCCCCCATCAACATCACATGCTGGGCAAGGCTCTCCCCACCATATCCCCATCAACATCACATACTGGGCAAGGCCTCTCTCCACCATATCCCCCATCAACATCACATACTGGGCAAGGCCTCTCCCACCATATCCCCCATCAACATCACATACTGGGCAGGGCCTCTCCCCACCATATCTCCCATCAACATTACATACTGGGCAGGGCCTTCCCCACCATATCCCCCATCAACATCACATACCGGGCAGGGCCTCTCCCACCATATCCCCATCAACATCACATACTGGGCAGGGCCTCTCCCCACCATATCTCCATCAACATCACATACTGGGCAGGGCCTCTCCCCAACATATCCCCCATCAACATCACATACTGGGTAGGGCCCCTCCCCACCATATCTCCCATCAACATCACATACTGGGCAGGGCCTCTCCCCACCATATCCCCCATCAACATCACTACTGGGCAGGGTCTCTCCCCACCATATCTCCCATCAACATCACATACTGGGCAGGGCCTCTCCCCACCATTCCCCCATCAACATCACATACTGGGCAGGGCCTCTCCCCACCATATCTCCCATCAACATCACATACTGGGCAGGGCCTCTCCCCACCATATCCCCCATCAACATCACATAATGGGCAGGGCCTCTCCCCACCATATCTCCCATCAACATCACATACTGGGCAGGGCCTCTCCCCACAGTATCCCCCTCGACATCACATACTGGGCAAGGCCTCTCCCACAGTATCCCCCATCAACATCACATACTGGGCAGGGCATCTCCCCACAGTATCCCCCATCAACATCACATACTGGGCAGGGCCTCTCCCACCATATCCCCCATCGACATCACGTACGGACAGGGCCTCTCCCCACCATATCCCCCATCGACATCACATACTGGGCAGAGCCTCTCCCCACCATATCCCCCATCGACATCACATACTGGGCAGGGCCTCTCCCCACCATATCCCCATCGACATCACATACTGGGCAGGGCCTCTCCCCACCATATCCCCCATCAACATCACATACTGGGCAGGGCCTCTCCCCACCATATCCCCCATCGACATCACATACTGGGCAGGGCCTCTCCCCACAGTATCCCCATCGACATCACATACTGGGCAGGGCCTCTCCCCACCATATCCCCCATCAACATCACATACTGGGTAGGGCCTCTCCCACAGTATCCCCCATCAACATCACTTACTGGGCAAGGCTCTCCCACAGTATCCCCCATCGACATCACATACTGGGCATGGCCTCTCTCCACAGTATCCCCATCTATATCACATACTGGGCAAGGCCTCTCCACAGTATCCCCATCGACATCACATACTGGGCAAGGCCTCTCTCCACAGTATCCCCCATCAACATCACATACTGGGCAAGGCCTCTCTCCACAGTATCCCCCATCGACATCACATACTGGGCAGGGCCTCTCTCCACAGTATCCCCCATCGACATCACATACTGGGCAAGGCCTCTCCCCACAGTATCCCATCAACATCACATACTGGGCAAGGCCTCTCTCCACAGTATCCCCATCGACATCACATACTGGGCAGGGCCTCTCTCCACAGTATCCCCATCGACATCACATACTGGGCAAGGCCTCTCTCCACAGTATCCCCATCTGTATCACATACTGGCAAGGCCTCTCTCCACAGTATCCCCATCGACGTCATATTACTGGCAAGGCCTCTCCCCACAGTATCCCCCATCTATATCACATACTGGGCAAGGCCTCTCTCCACAGTATCCCCATCGACATCACATACTGGGCAAGGCCTTTCCCCACAGTATCCCCATCGACATCACATACTGGGCAAGGCCTCTCTCCACAGTATCCCCATCGACATCACATACTGGGCAAGGCTCTCTCCACAGTATCCCCCATCGACATCACATACTGGGCAAGGCCTCTCCCACAGTATCCCCATCGACATCACATACTGGGCAAGGCCTCTCTCCACAGTATCTCCTATCGACATCACATACTGGGCAAGGCCTCTCCCCACAGTATCCCCCATCGACATCACATACTGGGCAAGGCCTCTCTCCACAGTATCCCCATCGACATCACATACTGGGCAAGGCCTCTCCCACAGTATCCCCCATCGACATCACATACTGGGCAAGGCCTCTCTCCCACAGTATCCCCCATCGACATCACATTACGGCAAGGCCTCTCCCACAGTATCCCCCATCGACATCACATACTGGGCAAGGCCTCTCTCCACAGTATCCCCATCAACATCACATACTGGGCAAGGCCTCTCTCCACAGTATCCCCATCGACATCACATACTGGGCAGGGCCTCTCTCCACAGTATCCCCCATTCGACATCACATACTGGGCAAGGCCTCTCCCACAGTATCCCCCATCAACATCACATACTGGGCAAGGCCTCTCTCCACAGTATCCCCCATCGACATCACATACTGGGCAGGGCCTCTCTCCACAGTATCCCCCATCGACATCACATACTGGGCAAGGCGTCTCTCCACAGTATCCCCCATCTGTATCACATACTGGGCAAGGCCTCTCTCCACAGTATCCCCCATCGACATCACATACTGGGCAAGGCCTCTCTCCACAGTATCCCCCCACAGTATCCCCATCGACATCACATACTGGGCAAGGCTCTCTCCACAGTATCCCCCATCGACATCACATTACTGGGCAAGGCCTCTCCCACAGTATCCCCCATCATCACAGACCTACCGAATAAGGCCTAACCTCGCCATACCCCCCCCCCCCCCCCCCCCCCCCCCCCCCATCCCGTCGACCTCTACAGACCACAATGTGGAACAGCGTGTCCTTCAGAGGTTCTGGCTGATATGACGTCAACTTGCCCTCACCGGCATCGGCTCGCTGGTGGCTGGTGTTCATGTTCGAACAGTGGCCCCTCGTCCTCAGAAACTAGAAAGAATACAAGGTTCCTGACAGAATGGATTATGTCTGTGGTGTCTGCTTATGGTGTGACCAGGAAGTCTTTTTTTACACTATACATGAACAGCTTCCCTGTCATCATATAATCTAAGCTTGATTTGTGTCACCAGCTTTTTTTTTTTTTTTTTTTTTTAAACAGAATTGATGCAAATCTGTGTGTTTCACGGTGATGGGGATCAGACCAGAGAGATACGAGTAACACAACTGCATGTCGTAAGCAAAAAGAATGACTGGAGGCAGGAGAGGGGTTTGAGAGTGATGTAAATTGTAACGTATACATGACATCCCAGTTCTGTGACACGGGCGTTAAACAGCCAGACATGTGCTAAGCAGATCCAGAGCGTTAAGGTAAGCGAGGGGTAGTTGTAACATCGTCTTTTCCACAACTTTGGACAGAAAAGGTGGATTTGAGACTGGGTGTCTGTGATTACCGACGGCGCTATGGTTTTCAAAGATCATTTTGATCAAGTAGAGGCTTCTTTAGAAGAGACTTAACATGAGAGAATTTGAACGGGGAAAGAAACGCCCCGGTGGAAGACTATGGTTGTGGGGTAACGTTTCCTCCATAAGAAAACCTAACACAGAGTAACTTTTATTCAAAACTGGCACAGCCTTTTAAACTTGAATAAAGTCAGACAAATAGACGAACAATCTAATAGTGTGTGTGTGTGGGGGGGGGGGGGGGGGGGGGGGGAACAAGCGCAGGCCAACAACTGAACTGTCTTTATAGTAATGACTTGACAAAGATTTGGTCTTAAGGAGGAGGAGGGGGGGGGGGGTTGATAATGGAAAAACTCTGGGAACATGAAATTAAAAAAATATCACAGATATGAAAACTCTTCACTAGCTGCATAAGGGAACCATCGCAATCCCTTTTGAAAGCAGATATATTTGTATTGCCTGCTCCGAAGGCAGATATATTTGTATTGCCTGCTCCGAGGCCTTTCGTCCGCTGGGTCGGAAACTCATCAGGGAAACACGGCTGGTTGTGTCTGTGCTCCTGGCGTCAAATAGAGACACACCACAGTCCATAATACTGTGGTGTTCTCACCACCAAGGGTGCAAAAAAGAATCCAATAGCACCCCCAAAGCAGCCAGTGAAGTGTAGTAAATGAAACCAAACGAAAGTGTGGGGAGGAAAAAGTTGCTGAAAAACTAAAGACATTATGCAAATAGTATAAAATGTAGGGGACAATCTCTGAGCCTACGCTTGAGGATCCACCCAAAGATGCAAGGGAGATCAAAAGACAAACACACAGATGGGCAGAAACAAATACAAGTAACCTCAATTTAATCAAACAAAACATGGTTATGGTTGACACTGTTCGCACAGGACAGAAGCAGTGCATCTCGTTCATCACGCTGTCTTTGTGGCACAGAAGAAATGATAAAAAAGACGTGTATTGCTTTCTTCTCTCTCCTCCACCCTTGATTTATGGTTCATCTTTTTCACTCTGTTCTCGATGACTAAATGTATGGCACTGCAGGGAAGACGTTTCTGTTCACCGGGCTCTTTATCTCCATTGAGGCTGTAGCAGAGGTGTCTGGCACGGTAGTTGTGTATGACACTGGTATCCTTCTCTCGCCCTTCTTTAAAAAAAAAAATGTTTGATACATCACCGAAGGCGTGTCTGACAGATGTCATCCTTCCCTCTGTTCTTGAATTTGTGGCCTTGCTGGAAAACTGGGTCTGACGTCTCTCTCTCATCTCTCTCTCTCTCTCTCTCTCTCTCTCTCTCTCTCTCTCTCTCCCTCTCTCTCATATGATTAATGGTGTCTCAGGAGCAATTTTCACTTCTGCCCTCTAGAGATTGTGTGTTATGTTCAATCGCTTCTGGCATAATGCTCCTGCAAGACGTGATGTCGTTTCTCCTTTTCAGCTTTTTCTTTGTCACAGAGAGAGGGGAGAGAGAGAGAGAGAGAGAGGAGAGAGAGAGAGAGAGAGAGAGAGAGAGCGATTGAACATAGCACACAATCTCTAGAGGGCAGAAGTGAAAATTGTTCCTGAGACACCATTAATCATGTGAGATAGAGAGAGAGAGAGAGAGAGAGAGAGGAGAGAGAGAGAGAGAGAGAGAGATAGATAGAGAGAGAGAGAGACAGAGAGAGAGAGACAGAGAGAGAGAGACAGAGAGAGAGAGAAGGAGAGAGAGAGAGAGAGAGAGAGAGAGAGAGAGCGTGCGTGCGTGCGTGCGTATGTATGTATTATATGCATGCATATCTATATCTAAATCTGAGTGTGTGTGTGTGTGTGTGTGTGTGTGTGTGTGTGTGTGTGTGGTGTGTGTGTGTGTGTGTTTGGAAAAACGAACAGAGATGGGGAGAGGAGAGAAGATGGCGGTGTCACAGTCATCTCCACCAAATTTCTGTCACTATTATTGACACCACTATCATCACCAATACTGACAGCAACATTTGATTTGCTCCTACACGCACATGCGCACGCACGCACGCACGCACGCACGCACGCACGCACGCACGCACGCACGCACGCACGCACGCACGCACACACACCACACACACACACACACACACACACACACACACACACGTACGCAAGCACACTGGTGCACGCGCCTTATGCAAACACGTACGCGCTTGCGCTCACACACACTCACACACACACGCACGCACGCACGCACGCACGCACGCACGCACGCACACACACACAGAGTATTCGTACATAGGTTTGACACACAAGAAGGCGCATGCATATGATATCAATGATGGATTTTAACGGGTTGCTTTAAACATTTTTTGAATGTTATACAAGCCTTTGCTTATTTTCTTTACAACAGTAGTGACTTGTTCCCGGGCAATCGGTTGTTGGGACTCAACCAAGTACATACAGCAGAACAGCTGTTGCGTGCTGGTCGCACCAGCGTCCCTTTTGTGGCACAAATGATTTACATTCATCGATGAGCTTTTCATTCAATATGAAACATCTGTCGCTCGCTGGTTTGCTTATCTCCCATAGTGGAAATGGTAGTCCTGCCCAAACACGATGAGCTGTTTGTACAGGCTGCACACCAAAAGTTAATTTGCCAAGGCCTTGCTAAGGAGTCGAGTATTTACAGATCGAACAATTACACTGTTTTGAGAATTTTGATTGTGTCTGAAAGTTGATTCTCCTCATTTTCTTTCATATGGCCATCAAGGGACAAGGCAGGTGGTTTCCAAGCAGACAGATTAAAACAAAGGAATGGGGACTATTTCGTGAATTCAGCTGGCGCAAAGATAGGGTCACGGGTGAGTGCAAAGGCCTGAAATGTGACGTCAGCCAAGCGGAAGGTTATGTATTTGAAGGTCGTGAATGATGTCATCGGTGAAAATTCCGCCCGAAATAGATGAAACGATTGTTGTGCGGGGAGAAGGGGGGGGGGGGGGGGGGGAGGCGAGTGAGGTTGTTCTTTAGATCAGTTATCAGTTTGATATGAAATTCTGTTTTAAATGTGTGCTATGCCTCAAAACGCTGACATGGATTCATAATATAGTTGTTGTTGTTGTTGTCGTACTGGCTAAAAGACTCCAGGGATCATCCAAACAGCCGAAGTACTTGAACACAATGGTACAAATGCATCAGCTGGGGATGAGAACATTACGTGTGTGACCGTTTTTGATTACCTCCCCACGTGGGCAGCCACACTCCGACTTCAGGGGATTTTGGAGACCGATAATGTTATGCTAGGAGCTTGTCACAACTGAAGACAGTCCCACATAACTATGCAGAGCATAACACCATTTTGATGTAGCCTTGGTGTTCTGGTGATTTGGTGCAAAATCTGATTGTGCCGTGCGGCCACACCCAGACATGAGATGTCGCACACACCATGTGACAGGCGCTCATCAACCAGCTGTTCTTTGATGGTTTGCTCATCTTTATTTTGGGGCATGAAGAATCGAATAAGCCTGATCTGCAGGCGAATTCTGACGGCTTTTTAACCGTCGATCATAAGGAAGGTGACAGAATTTTGACGAATCATAGCATGCTACAGTATATCAGTATTTGTGAATAAAAGAAGCAGAGGTGGAAAAAAATCTCGTTTCTTATTCAGCTCCTTGCCATGTAAAAATCCAAATAATCTTCGATACAAACACGATAAATGCTGTCTTAATTTTAAAGGGCCCGAGGCCACAAAAGAAAATTTTCCAAATTATGTTCAACCTTTTTTCTTTTAAATGTTATTTTTTTTCCTGGCACATTTACAAGCAAATGCATTTCATTATTCCGACATATAAAGTCACAACAATCGATGTAGTACATAAGCATGAATCTGGTCATAACAATTGGATAACCAATGTGCAGAACGTTTTATGTGAAAATGGATTTGGTATAGTGTGGATGTTTAAAGGAAGTGAAGATAATTTTCTTGCAGAATTTGAAGACAGACTTATTTCGTTGTAATATGCAAAACTGACATTCAGCATCAGAAAACACCGACAAATAGGAATGGTATTATTCTTTTCAGATCATTTTCCAGCCAGGAAGATACTTGTCTTCGATTAGAAATAAATGGCACAGAGATAACTTTGTAAGATTTCGACTAAGAGTTAGTGGGCTTAATAACTGCAAGCGATGGTTTCTTGATGAAGAACAGGCTGATGGTAAATGCCCGTCCTGTGAACAAGAAACCGAAAATGAAGTTCATTTCTTATTCTACTGTACAGCTTACAAAAACATCCGAAAGCAATGTAATATACTTATACTTAACTCACCTTCTGATAATTATTAGTGACCAGAATCGTATTGCAAATGTTTTGTCGAGCAACAATGAAAACGTGATAGTAGATATAGCAAAGTTCGTATTACAGGCAGTGAACATTAGAAAAAAAGACAGTTGAAAGAAACAACCAGTGATGTGTGATAATCATTGTAATGTTTGTCAAGATGATCCGCTGTCGTGTGCCTGTATGTGCACAAATGTGTGAATGAGTAAGGGAGCGGGGGGGGGGGGGGGGGGGGGGGGATAGAGGTGAGGTGGGGGAAGGGGCGAGGGAGGGAGGAAGCTGTTGGAATGAGTTGTGGGCAGGGGGTGGCGGGAGGGAGAAGGGAAGGTCGATGTTAGCGATTGAATTTACTGAGTTATGTTCAAACATGCCCCCTTTTCTAAAGGGTTTCATTGCTGAAAGGACGATAAAAAGAATTTGTCATTGTCATTGACTGTTACTCCGACATCATACTACTTCTCTCATTAATCCTTTTCAGCCCATTTTTCCCACCATGGCTGACGCCTTCGTGGGGTGCGCGCATTATATGCATACACCATCCTTCCTTTTTAACCACCCTCCCCCCCTCCCTGCCCTTTGCACATACGCTCTCTGTCTGTCTGTCTCTGTCTTTCTGTCTCTCGATTTCTCTCTCTCTCTTCTGTCTGTCTGTCTGTCTCTGTCTTTCTGTCTGTCGATCTCTCTCTCTCTCTCTCTCTCTCTCTCTCTCTCTCTCAGGCACGCATACACCCACGCGCGCATCCACGGGTTTCACGCGCTTGCACAGCTAATGAGGATTGTATGATCATTTCAGGCAGCTAATCTATCAGCATTATCTCAGGACCGGTCTTTTATGTCGTGTTCCTCTCCTCACGCTGAAAGTCAACAACTCACTTCTTTTGATGTTTTTTTTCTTTCTTTTTTTTTTTCGCTGCCAGCGAGAATACAGGTCTGTTACTGTCGGTTAACGACACACACAAAAAAAGTTTTCTTACACAGACAAAGTTTTCTTACACAGACAAACACCTAGTGTTTTCCAACAGTGGGGCCAAAAAACTCCCCAGGAGAGAAAACACGTTATTTGGATTGATTGACGGAGAGAAAACGGTCCATTGTCTGACAAGAGGACCCAGCACAATGAGGGCTTTTTTTTGGCTTCTCTTACCGAAAGGTCAAGTCATTGCTTTGACAGCTAACTGCTGGGAGCGAAAAGTATTCTTGTTAAGCGCGCGCGCGTGCGTTTGCGAGCGCACGCGAGCGTACGCACGCACTGCACTGCTCTGCACGTATGCTCGCTCGCACGTACGCACCCCCACCACCCACCCACCCACCCACACACACACACACGAGCGCGCGCGCACAGACACGCACACACACACACACACGCACATACAGACATACATCACTGACAGACAAAACACACAGACAGACAGACAGACACACACACACACACAGACACACACAGAGACACACACACAGACACACACACAGACCACACACACACACACACACATGCACACAACACACACACACACACACACACCACACACACCTCATTCTCTGTCTTTCTCTGTCTCTGTCTGTCTTTATACAT
>JAFLJL010018119.1:26843-41843 GCA_018398815.1 Conus ventricosus
TTATTCTCTTACCCTCATCCCTCATTCGTTTTTCTTTTCTACCATCACTCTTTCTTCATCTGTCTGTCTGTCTGTCTGTCTCGCATCTCTCTCTTCTCTCTCTTTGTCTCTGTCTCTGTCCGTCTGTCTGTCTGTCTGTCTCTAGCTTTTCTTCATAGTTCTTTGACCACTACCTCATCCTTCATCTTTCGTTATTGATCTTGCCCATTCCTTCATCGTTTCTTTTCTAACCCTTATGCCCTCCATCTTTCCTTTTTTCTTTTCTTAACTCATCTTCATTTTCCCTTTTTTCCATCATCCTTCATCTGTCTTTTTGTTGTACCATCCTTCATCATTCCTTTCGTATTACCCTTCTTCATGTGTCTGTTTTTTTGTTTTTTTTTTACCCTTCTTCATCTTTCCTTTTTTTTAAAATTTTACCTTCCTTCATTGTTCCTTTTTTTTTTTTACCTTCCTTCATCTTTCCCTTTTTTTACGTTCCTTCGTCTTTCCCTTTTTTTTTACCTTCCTTCATCTTTCCCTTTTTTTTGTTACCTTCCTTCATCTTTCCCTTTTTTTTACCTTCCTTCATCTTTCCCTTTTTTTTTTACCTTCCTTCATCTTTCCCTTTTTTTACCTTCCTTCATCTTTCCCTTTTTTTACCTTCCTTCATCTTTCCCTTTTTTTTTTACCTTCCTTCATCTTTCCCTTTTTTTACCTTCCTTCATCTTTCCCTTTTTTTACCTTCCTTCATCTTTCCCTTTTTTTTTTACCTTCCTTCATCTTTCCCTTTTTTTTACCTTCCTTCATCTTTCCCTTTTTTTTTACCTTCCTTCATCTTTCCCTTTTTTTTACCTTCCTTCATCTTTCCCTTTTTTTTACCTTCCTTCATCTTTCCCTTTTTTTACCTTCCTTCATCTTTCCCTTTTTTTTTTACCTTCCTTCATCTTTCCCTTTTTTACCTTCCTTCATCTTTCCCTTTTTTTACCTTCCTTCATCTTTCCCTTTTTTTACCTTCCTTCATCTTTCCCTTTTTTACGTTCCTTCGTCTTTCCCTTTTTTTTGTTACCTTCCTTCATCTTTCCCTTTTTTTTTTTACCTTCCTTCATCTTTCCTTTTTTGCCTTCCTTCATCGTTCCTTTTTTTTTTTAACCTTCCTTTCATCTTTTTACCTTCCTTCATCTTTCCATTTTTTTTTTTACCTTCCTTCATCTTTCCTTTTTTGCCGTCCTTTCATCGTTCCTTTTTTTAACCTTCCTTTCATCTTTTTACCTTCCTTCATCTTTCCATTTTTTTTTTTACCTTCCTTCAACTTTCCTTTTTATCAGCACTTTAGCTTTTTCTACTCCCCCCCCTCCCTTTTTTTTTCTTCATCTTTTCTTATCACAACCCTGTCATTTACCTTCTCTTTTCTCTGCCCCTGCTCG
Organism: Conus ventricosus; assembly: GCA_018398815.1. Classification (NCBI taxonomy): domain Eukaryota; kingdom Metazoa; phylum Mollusca; class Gastropoda; order Neogastropoda; family Conidae; genus Conus; species Conus ventricosus. Next base: position 28,250 of record JAFLJL010018119.1, read on the forward strand.
TCTTTCAACCTTCCTCACCGTTGCCCCTGCCCTGGCCTCTATATGTTGTTCCTTAAAGTTACCCACACCCTTCTTTACTGCCCTGGCCTCTATATGTTGTTCCTTAAAGTTACCCACAACCCTTCTTTACTGCCCTGGCCTCTATATGTTGTTCCTTAAAGTTACCCACACCCTTCTTTACTGCCCTGGCCTCTATATGTTGTTCCATAAAGTTACCCACACCCTTCTTTACTGCCCTGGCCTCTATATGTTGTTCCATAAAGTTACCCACACCCTTCGTTACTGCCCTGGCCTCTATATGTTGTTCCATAAAGTTACCCACACCCTTCTTTATTGTCTCCTCTTCTTCCTCCATCTTTCAATTTCTTGACATCAACTTTTCCTTGACCCCCTCCCTTTTTCCCCATCTCCTCTTGTCTTTCCATGACTTTTTGTTTAGAAAGAGAGGGGGTTAGCTACTGCCAAGGACACAGACAGACAAAGTACAGGACAACACACAATGCATTTCGACCTCTTGGGTCTTCTTCAGGCAAAGGCAAATAACATTTAGGACAGTGAAAACGAAGAACGAGAAACCACTTTATCTTCTCATTTTCAGTGGCAAGAGGTCAAAATGCGTTGTGCTTTGTGTCCCGTGCTTTGTTTGTCTGTGTCCTTGGCGGTAACTAACCCCCTCTCTTTCTACATTTCGCTTCATGTTTTCCGCCTTCAGTCACTCCTTTTTGAAACTTTCCATCACTTGCCTTCTCCCGTCTCTTCCCTTTTCAAAACCTTGCCCCTCCTCCCGGCCTTGCCTTCAATCGGCAACCCCATCCCCCCCCCCCCCCCCCCTGATTCTCCTCCATCTATCATTTTCTGATTTTTCTCTCTCCCCGTCCTCTTTCATTGTCTTGTCGTTTTGTGTGGAAGGGGTCCCCCTTCGGCGCTTCAGTGAAGCTCGATAACATAATGGGAAGAATCCGCGTTTGGGTGAACGGGAAGAGCTTGAGACCACAGGAGACTTGGAGGCATTCACGAGCTGAAAACGCGTGTATATAGAAAGTCTGGGACGGGTATTCAGGACCGCCATCACCACCGTTACCGCTGTTAATGTACCATTTCTGCTGCTGCTGCTTCTGCTGTTGCTACTGCTACTACGACGAGGCCACGAATATGACAGAAATGTTCAACAGGTAAAATGTGATTTTGTTTACCAGAAGTAGGTCTTAGTGTGGGGTGTTGATCTGTTGTCCACTTGACCACAATTCAGTTATCAAATGCAAAAGTTTGGCCGGCTCTGTTTTTGTTTGTTTCGGTGTGTATCGCTCGTGAGTGTATCTGCTATCTCTTTGTCTATCTATCGATCTGACTGTTTGTCTACCTATCTGCATCTATCTGTCTGATTATCTATCTATATGTTTGTCATCTAGCTATCTGTTTATCTATCTATCTATCTTATCTGTCTATCTACCAATCAGTCGATCATTTATCTATCTATCTATCTATCTATCTATCTATCTATCTATCTATCTATCTATCTTATCTATCTTATCTATCTTATCTACCTTATCTATCTTATCTATCTTATCTGTCTATCTACCAATCAGTCGATCAATCAATCAATCAATCAATCTTATCTTATCTTATCGTATCTGTGTGTGGTGTGTGTGTGTGTGGTGTGTGTGTGTGTGTGTGTGTGTGTGTGTGTGTGTGTGTGTGTGTGTGTGTATCTGTCTATCTATCTGAAGTGATAAAACTTGAGCGCTCACACACACACACACACACACACACACACACACACACACACACACACACACACACACACACACACACACACACACACACGCACTCACGCACGCACGCACGCACGCACGCACGCACGCACGCACGCATGGACTTACACTCTGTGTGTGTATATAACCATTTCCCCACCAGTAATGTGCTTTGTTAATAGTATTTTCTTCATATGTGGGTTCAACATATGATGTTCAATTTGCCAGGTGTTTTTGTCGTTTTGAGGTTTTTTGTTTTCCACTAGTATTTCTTTTTTTTCCCCGCCGGTGCCAGTATGTCGTTATTTATGTACAGCTTTTTTTCACCTGTAGATGTTTCCTTATATGGTCAGGATGGCTTATTACACGTGGGTATGATTTTTCAACCAGGGATTTTAGTTACGTGTCGATGTCATTTTGTTCCCAGTAGAACAAGTCATTGTCTTTGGGTGTCTTTTTTGTGTTGATCCAACAGTAACACGCTTTGTCGTCACCACAATTTGTATGTTTCTTCTATGCAGGTGCGTTTTCCCCCACGAGTAGCACGGTTTTCGTACGTGGATGGCATTTGCCACCATTAGTATACTTGCTGTTTGTGGATGCCTTTCCCCCATAAGTAGTTCGTTTTGTTTTATGTGGGTGCCATTTGCCACCATTTGTATGCTTGCTGTTTGTGGATGCCTTTTCCACATAAGTAGTTCGTTTTGTTTTTATGTGTATGCCATTTGCCACCATTTGTATGCTTGCTGTTTGTGGATGCCTTTTCCATATAAGTAGTTCGTTTTGTTTTTATGTGTATGCCATTTGCCACCATTTGTATGCTTGCTGTTTGTGGATGCCTTTTCGCCATAACTAGTTCGTTTTGCTATATTACGTGGATGGCATTTGCCACCATTCGTATGCTTGCTGTCTGTGGATGCCTTTCCCCCCATAAGTAGTTCGTTTTGCTATATTACGTGGATGCCATTTGCCACCTCTTCTGACAGAGTACGCTGTTGTATTTCTGGGTGCCATTCGCCTTCAGTGATGTTCTTAATACACGTGGATGTCTTTTCTATTCCCACGAGTAGTACGCTTTGTTGCATGTTGATGCTTTTCACCACCGATTGTATGTTTGTTACATGGGATGTCACATTCAGCCTGTACTATGCTTTTTTTTAAAGAGTGGATTTTCTTTCTTTCTTTCTCTAATCTTTTTTATTCTTTTTTTTTTCGTTTGAAAATGTGTTTCGTAATAAAGGGGTTATCTTTTTTTTCACGTCAAGTTTGCTTCATCCTGTGTGAGTGTCAAATAAAAAGATTTTTCGTACATGTCAATATATATATATATATTATTTTATTTTTTTATTTTTTATTTTTTTTAATTTTTATTTTTTCAAAATCAGTAGCGAGCTCGTTTTGCGTAGAGAGCAAGTTTCAGCCTTTAGAGTGCTAGCGTTATGTGTCGACGCCATTTTTCGATCGTCGTGTGCATCGTTATTATCATGTGGGTATGAGTTTCTTGTCTTCACAGGAATGTGACTTCATTTGTGTGGTTCAGTCATTTTCTAACCAGTTGCACGCGTGGCTTTTTAATGTGGATTTCGTCTCCCCTCCCCCCCCCTCCCCTTCCTCTCTCCTATCATTATGCATTTCCCACCTCCATTTGTGCTTTATTTCTCCCCCCCCTCCCTTCCTCTCTCCTATCATTATGCATTTCCCACCTCCATTTGTGCTTTATTTCTCCCCCCCCTCCCTTCCTCTCTCCTATCATTATGCATTTCCCACCTCCATTTGTGCTTTATTTCTCCCCCCCCCTCCCCCGGTGTTTCAAAATTGATTGTTTTGTATCTCTTTGGAATTTTTTGATTGTCAGATTGTTCTAAACATGCTCTCTTATCGCACCCACTCTAGCCTCTTTCTCCCCCACCCTCTCTCTCTCTCTCTCTCTCTCTCTCCTCCCTCCCCTCTCTCTCTCTCTCTCTCCCCCTCTCTCTCTCTCTCTCTCTGCAGGCTACCCCGCACTCCCTTCGCTCCTGCGTCTCTCTCTCTCTCTCTTTTTATTTTTTTTATTTTTTTTATTTTCCCCTTCTTCTTCCCCTTTTTAAATTTTAATCCCCTTTTGTATTGTAGTTCTAGTCACTTTTGCATGCTTCCTTTGTTGCCTTTTATTTTATATTGTTGACCCTACACAGGGCGAGGACTGGATGTAAAAAAGCACATCAGTGCTTATCTATTATCCTCGTAAATAAAGAATTTTGTCTTGTCTTGTCTTGTCTTGTCTCCCAGTGCTTTGGTACAGCATTAGTCTGCTGTTCTTGAGTTCCATGCTGGGACATTCAAGAAAAAACAAAATGTCGTAGCGTTCAATCGTGTCTGTGCAGGGAGCTTCTGTCTGGCCATCACTCGGTTTCGTTGGTCGCCAGACTGAAGATGTGTGCGCTGTGATTAAAGCGATATCTACATGTCTGTCGGGCAAGGGAGAGCTTGGGGGAGGGAGGGGAAGGGGGGTGGTGACGTCAGCTCTGCTGCAGACGTCTCATATTTCTGAACGAACGAACGAACGAACGAACGAACGAACGAATTTTATTTTAAGAGGGTAGTGGATTAAGCATGAATACTTTTTTACATCCAGCCCTCTGGGGGGAAAAAATCAATATATAGTAAAAAGCAAATCAAACAAATACATGAAAAAATGGAACAATCCCTTGCATGGGAACTTTTGACCAAAAAGAAGAAAGAAGAAAAAGAAACCAATGAACACCACCACCACCAACAACAACAACAACGAGAAAAAATGATCAAGACAAAAGAGAGAGAGAGAGAACCAGGGTGTTGGGTGTCACCTTTTTTGTTGTTGCTTTTTTCGTTTTTGTCCTTTTTTTTGTTTCTGGTGTCCTCATTTGTAACGTAAGTGCAGACAACTCTGCTGTCGACGTGACTGAGATCAGTGGCTTTTCTGGGGTTTTGCTTGATGTTGGCGCGGGTCTTTTTTTTTTTTTTCCCCCTTACCTAGATTGATGTGAAAGAACTCAGACCTCGTATTTACGCATCACGAGAATTCTTTTTTGTTTGCTTATTGCAGTCACATCTCCTGTGCGGCCGAACGTATTTTTGTGCGTTCAGGCATGTAATAACGATGAAGATAAATAATAACAATAATGGTGATAGTGACAACAGTAATCATAATGACAATAATAATAATAATGATAATGACAATAATATTAATAGTATGATAATGATAATAATAAAAGTGATGATGGTGATGATAATAATGATAATAATTATAATACAATGATGATGATGGTGATAATAATAATGATAATAATAATATAGTGATATTAGCAGTGATGATGATTGATGTTGATGATGATGATGATGATAATGATTATAATAATAATAATAATAATAATAATAATAATAATAATAATAACGATAATAATAGTAATGATGATGATGATGATGATGATGATGATGATGATGATGATAACAATTGTAATAACCATTACGATAAGAACAACAACACCAACAGTAATAAAAATAATGATGATGAGATGATGATGACGATGATGATGATGATGATGACGATGACGATGATGATGATGATGACGATGACGATGACGATGACGACGACGACGACGACACGACGACGACGACGACGACGCCGCCGCCGGTGTCGACGACGACAACGACAACGACGACAAATGATAATTTAGACAGGACAGAAGGCTCATCCAGCACTTTGCGCTTTCTCTGTCTGCGCTCAACACATACTTATGTCTTGCTCTGCCTTTTTGTGTACCATTCTGATTTCTTTCTTCTCTCACTGTCCGTTCGTCTGCTACCACAGTCTCTTAACGTCCATACTTCTGAAACTCCAAAACAACACAATGGAGGCTAAGTTGGCCTTCCTTGCGCTGGCTTTTCCCGACGTAGTTTTACATGTTTATGGGCGGAAATAAGAAACCAGAAGAACGAACATCAAGTTTCTAGACAGTCAAACGACTTTGTTTGGGTAAGCCATGTTTTGTTTGCTCGTCTTGTAAGGGATCTTCCCCGGTCCAAACTCGTGGCATTTCGTGCTTAAGATGTCATGGTGATCTCACGGGAGTGGAACTTTTCTTTCTTCCTTTTTTATTTAATTCTTAAAAAAAAAACTTAGCTGTACTTAAACCATTGTCATTATTGTCAGTTTTAAAATGTATGTGTGTGTGTGTCTTTGATGTTTTTGTCTGAAACTTTGAGATTTGACCTTGGCATACCAGTTGTCTGGTTCTAACCGGTTTCTTCATTTTTAACTTCGTCGTTTCCTTTTCCTCAAGTGATTTCTGTCTAGATCTGTCTGTGTCATTGTGACTGTCATTATGTCTGTCTGTTTGTCTGTCTGTCTCTCCCTCTCTGTCTCTGTCTAGCTGTCTGCCTCTCTCTCTCTCTCTCTCTCCTCTCTCTCTCTCTCTCTCTCTCTCTCTCTCTCTTCCTCTCTCTCCTCTCTCTCTCTCTCTCGACTAGATGGCATAGATGGCAAAATTCTGAAACTCTCGGCTCCAGTTATAACTGACACGTTAAACGTATATCCTTAATCTGTGCATAGATAAAAGTTATTTTCCTAATGCGTTCAAAAAATCAAAAGTTATACCCATTCATAAAATCTGGTGATAATACTGATCCTTCAAACTACAGACCAATATCAATCATACCTATGCTTTCCAAACCTCTAGAAAAGCATTTTAAATAAACACATCCTTCATCACTTCAACAAGTACGATTTGCTCCATCCCGGACAGTCTGGTTTCAGACAGAAACATTCCTGCCATTCTGCATTAATCAATCTTGTAGATGTGTGGCTTAATAATATTAATAACAACAGATATTGTGGTGTCTTATTCGTTGATTAAAAAAAAAAGCATTCGATGTCATTGACCACAATCTCCTTATTCGAAAACTGGAGATATACGGTCTTTCAAAATCCGCCCTTATCCTTCTAAAATCATACATCACAAAACGACAACAATGCGTCTTATCGGGGACGGCTGTCTCTTCTATAACAACTCTTAAGTATGACTGTCACGACCGACCCCTGGAGGTCTGCCCTGACAGGATCGGTCTAGATGGGAGTGAAGGGAGTGACTGACCTCACACGCTCCGCAAGAGACCACACAATAAAGATTACGATACAACACCCCATTTATTCACACCAGCAAAATAAACATTCCAACACACGCACCATGCACGATCACAATAAAGCACTCCAACGCACACAACATGCACAATCACGATCAAGCACTCCAACGCACACAACATGCACAATCACGATCAAGCACTCCAACGACACCCACAACATGCACGATTATAAATAAATATTTCACCATACGACGTACACAATCACAATTACAGCATTCCAGCACATATGGCATGTACACAATTATAAAGAAATATTTCCAGTATTGACCCTTTCTCACACCACGGAGTGCGTCCATATCCCTGCCCCTGTCAAGTCCGCAGGGAGCACCCTGTCGCACTAGGTGCTCCGAGCCGGGTTGGTTCTCGCAGGGAGTCGCCCAAAGCCGACACCCTCGACTTCCAAGCGGGCAGTGAAGAGCGTGTCCCGAGGGGGGGGGGGGGGGGACGTAGCTTTACTGGGGCCTGGCGGGGGTCCGGGCCCCACCAGCCCAAGACGGCGGGGCGTCTCAAACCCCCAGGGTCCCGACCAAGGCGTGCCTCAAACAGCGCGTGCACCACCCCCTTCCGGGGTCTCACCCAAACGGGGCCCCTCGCCCCCGAAACGGGGAAAACCATCCAGATCGGGGGGTTTCCAGGTGAACCCCCCGGGGGGAGGGGGGAGGACGTGCGGGGGGAAAAGTCAAAGAGGGGGGAAAAAAAGAAGGAAGGGGGAAAGGAAAAAGGGGTTAACGGGGAACCCCTTTGGCCTCAGTACCGTCTAAACCATTCTATCAAGTTTTAAAGGCCACTCGCATGATGGCGAGGGGAAGGTTTAATTCAACCACACAAAAAACCCCTTTGTTTAAAGCTTCTCAAAAACGATGCGGGTAAAAGACGGGTTTTTTAAATCAACGGGTTTAAAAAACAAATAATAAATTTATTTTAAAACCCCTTCTCTCACCACCTTAACGTTTTCCTTCCTTAAAATTAAAAAACCGCGACCACGTTTAAAAAACTGCCCCCAAACTTTTTGGCAAATAAAAACCAAGGGCCAAACTGTCCTTTTTATAAACCCCTTTCAAAAAAAACAAAATTTTTCCCCAAACCACGCACCCGAACGACAAATCATGCTACGCACCCTCCGAACTTAAAAAAACTCGTTCCCTTGCCCAAACAAACAAAACGGGGGCCAAAGGGATAAAAGCCCGGGCCCGAATGGACGGGGCGGAGGGCCGAGCCCCAACAATTCCAACCCTGAATCCCAAAGGTTCTCCCCCTTTCCCCCAACCGACTACCGCATCCCCAATACATAAAAAAGGGGAAAAGAATTTTGAAAATAATTTAGAAATGGCCAGTTAAAGAGGGAAATTAACCAGAAAAAAGGGTCTCACCCCAAATTTTTCCCTTTTTACAATTTCAAAAACAAAAGAAAATTGCGAAAAACGAAGACTAACCGGCTAAAAACAACAAACCAAAAAAAACCCGACCACGAAACTTATGCTTAACCAGCTACCCGGGGGTAAACCCCCGAAGAGGCGGGTCAAAGGACTCTCTCTACCCTCTGTCCAGTCAGAGGAAAAGGGGCGAAAAAGGGGAAACAAAAGAAGCGATGTCCCTCCCCCTAAAAGGCCGACTGCGGGAAATTTGAAATACTGCCCTGTACTTTTCGATGAAACGGAAAGGGAACCGAGACGGGACACGCCCCAGGGGAAAATTTTCCCCTCGAGGAAAGCTAACCTCCCTCAGCAAGGGCGGCCAACATGCCATGCGCGTCACAGAGTGAGCATACTTAAAAACAAAAAAAAAAACGAAGCACTTTCGAAAAAAAAAAAGGACGGGCCGAGGGGCCCCGATAAAACAGAAAGTTGAAGAAAGGCCCGGGCCCACCCTGAACTTGCAGGATAATAGCACGGGCGGGGGAAATTTTAAGAGAGAGAGAGAAAAAGGGCAAACCGAAGTTAGCGAACAAACCAAAGGGGTGAAACCGAAACCAAAAGCCACACTAAGGGACGGGTAAAACGAAACAGCAACGACAATAAACAAATAAAAATTCCCCCACCCGGGGTGGGTCGAAGGGCCGTGGGCCTGGGGCGACAAACCGTGAAAAACCCCCCCTTCTAAAAGCATCTGTTTCTCTGAGATACATTGCCCTTTTTGAACCTTGTCGCATGTGCAATTTCCCCCAAACAAGGGGACCGAACCCCAACCTCTGTGATGGGACAGAGAAAGATGAATCCAATAAAAAACTTTCCACGATAGAATCACACGGGGAAATACATAATACTACATTTATCAAAAAAATTAAGAAAACCCTTTCCAAACCATGAAAGTAAAAAAATCCGAACCATTGGTGTTTCACAAACCGGGTTAACATCACTGAAGTGAAAAACTGTCACTACACCTAAACAGAGACAAAAGGGGTTTTTAAAAAACCCGGGTTGGGGGGGAGTGCCCCCCTCTGCCGATTTTCCCAAAACGTGCTGCTACGGAGCTGGGCTAAGATGGTCACATCCGAAATTACGGGAAACCCTTAAAAGTACGGAAAGGAACGCTTTACCTGAAATTTTCCCGGGCCAAACTCATGAGCCCAAACGACTGCCTGCCGGGATCCGGTCCAGGCACGGGGGGAAAGGATGATCGCCCCTCCGTACAAATTTCCCGGGCCCGAACTTCTTCTTGGCACGCCAGTGCGCGCCCCAAATCGGGCCTGAAGATTCAGCAACAGTGGGGGGATCGATAGTCCTAAGGGGGCCCGCCTCGGGGAAACGACTCGCAGATTCACCACAAACCGAAGTTAGGGGTTTGACCGCAAAGGGAAATGGAGGTTTAAGGGGCCCCAGGTCGCCCCCCAACCTTGTTGAATGGTTCCCCAACCATTGGAAACTGACCCCCAGGGGAAAACGCCTCAAGCCCCCCCTTAAAGGGCGTTGTCCTTTTGGCGGTACCCGCAACTGCGGCAGAACTGTCTAACCTGTGATTTTCATCCCGGGCCAGAAGAAATCCGGGCCTAACTCGCTCGAGAGCCCCGCTTGGACCCCCAAAAAGACCCGCCAGGGGGGAATGGGTGGGCCCCGGGAACGGGACTCTCTCGGGTTTTTTGGGGAAAAACCCAAGGGCTGTTTGGCCAAAACGCGCCTGAGGGGGAAACCCTAAAGAGGTTTCCCCTTTAAAGTTTGAAGCTCCCCTTTGGGCGTGTCGGGCCGACTGAGCGGGAGGGTTCCCTTTTGTGGGGAAAGGCGTTGGACATCCAAGTCCCGGCCCTGAAGAGGGGAAAATGCTAGCAGGATCGGCCCGGCCAAACCTGGCAGAGTTTGGGCTGAAAAAAGGGGGACGAAATTTCCCTTGCCTGCTTCTTAGTTTTGGCGCGTGGGTGCTCCCACACACCCCCTTTAACGGGCAGATCCGAAAACACGGACGAGGGCGCCCGTCTGCGAAGGTGATGAAATTCCCTATGAAAAGGGGAAATACAGGGGCCCGCCCACCGGGGAGGGCCCAAAACCTTCGCCAACAAAAAGGGGGGGGTTTGGAGATGGGAAAGGGTACGGGAAGGAGGGGTTTGGGGGAAAAAACCGGGCCCCCAAACCCCGCCACAATCGTAAGGGCGCCCCCCCGGGGCCCTTTGGGGGAAAAACTAAATCCTTTTTCCACCAAAAAATGTTGATGCCCCAAATTTCCCTGATGGTGCCCCGCCCCAAGGTTTAAACCCAAACAACGGAGAGAAACCCCGGGGCCCCTCTGAATCACCAGAAGCTGGGATGGAACCCACTTTTACTGGGGCGCGAGGAGGGGGGGAAAAAGGACTAGCCCCTTTACTACCAGGGGCCTAGGGCAATTTTTCCCCTGATGGGGCCAACGCCAAAAAAAAAAAACAAAATCGAGGGCCCTGAGGCCCCCGATGGATTTCCTCCCTTTATTCACCCCTAGCAGTTTACGTTTAAAACCGCCACAAAACCCTGTGGGGTTTCCCCTCTCCGTATTTTGGGGCGATCCCATAAGCCCGCGACCCTTCAGAAAACACCTCAGCTGTTAAAATCGCAGCCGCGAAATCCTGGGTCCCTGTCTCGCCACCGGATCCTCAACTCGGGGGAACACTGTTTGGTGAGCTGTTCCAATGAGGATCAATCCTCCAGCTCCCCCCCAGCTAACTGACCCAGTCCCCCCTAGCGTTTTGCGCAGCCTATAAACCAAAACTGCACAAAGGTCTGGGAAATTATTTTTCTTAAAGGCCCCTGAACTTCCCCCCCCTGTGGGGGCCCGGGGGTTTGGGGAAACGTTTAACGCGAGCCAACTGCAGGGCTGCAAAACGAAACCTTCTTTTAGAAAGGCACACCCCCTTGCAGCCCCTTTTTAATCCAAAAAAAGGTGCATATTTTTGGCCCCTAAAGCCCAATTTGGGTTAAAAAAAGGGAAACCCCTTGTCAAAATCTCAAAAGACAAAACAATGCCCCACTAGGCCCCTAACTCTGGGGGTTTTAAAATTTTGGGGCCCTCAAACTCAAATCACCGGCCGGTGTTTAAACCCCCGGGTTTACAGAAGCGGGGGCCGCAAAAAAGTTTTCCCACTCCCCCTACGCAGACCCTCCATCCCTGTCTAGTTTTTTTTTCCCTTTTTTTTACGGGGGGCTTCCTCCCTGTAAAAAACCCCCCCTTTTCCCCTAGGGCTGAGAAAAGCCTCCCCCCCTAGGGCTGGGGAAGGGGGCCTTCCGGGGTTTTAGCAGCCTCCCTCAAACGTGAGAAACCTCCTCCCTAGCTAGCCCTACCTGTCTAGCAGCTTTTTTTCCTTCCCAAAGAAGGGTTTTCCTGTCGGCACCCCTCTTCTCTGGGGCAGAAAGGGCCTTTTCCCAATGCATATTCTCCTGCCCCTGTCAGTCCCCTTTCTTTTTTTGCTCCAGAGCCTCCTGTCTGGGCGGCCTCCCCCTCTGCGCCTTCCCTACGGAGGGTTTTCCCCCTAGAAAACCTTTTTCCCTACGGAGGGTTTCCTTTGCCTAGAAAAACCCCTCTTCCCTACGTTGGGCCTCTTCCCCCCGTCGCGGGCGCCGGGGAAAAAATTCGGGACGGAATGTTTCCCGGGGGCCTCGGGTTGCCACTCCCGCCCGGGGAGGATGTCCGTCTTCCCCTCCCTTGGGGCTCGCTTTCCCATAAGAAAGTCCCCGGGGGCCATGCCCCTTACGGGGGGAACCCCTGGAAAAGGAGAAGGCCCTGGGTTTCTCGGGCGACTCAACGAAACCCCCAAAAATTGCTTCGCTAACTCTGACGTTTCCCGAGGGGAAAGTGCCACCCCGGGTTTCCGACAGGAAAATCCCCTAGCGAAGAAGAATGAAAGTACTCGCGGGACTACCTCAAATAGCACGGAAATTTGGTAAAGTTACCGTAGTCGAAGAACTGGTACTAATATTTAAGGGACTACAGAAACCCTTTTTGAATCCCCTTTCTTTTTCAAACCGCCGCGTCGCCAAAACCAAACCCCCCGGGACGTCGCCATGAAAAACCCCTTTCCAAAGGGTTTAAAATTTCGGGGGGAAAAGAAAATTTCCACTACCCAAAAAAAACAAATTTTTTTTAGGGGTTGTGTAATGTGTGTATGTTTGTGTGTGCGTGTTTGCGGACAAGTTCCGGCGTTTCCCACCTGGCAACCCCGGCGCTCTACAGCACGGCAACAGGGGCGGGGGGGGCTCCCCGGGAAAAAAAACAAAAAAAAAACTATTCCGGCGGGCCCCCACCCCGGGAAAAAAGGGGCGCTCACAGAAACAGCAAAAAGTGCGGGGGGGCTGGCCGAAAAAAAAAAAAAAAAACAAAAAACAAGCAGACGAACCCGGAGAGGGAAAAAAAAAACACTAGCGTCCGTTACAACCCCCGTCCCTCAACTCCCCGGGTAAGGAAAAAAAAAAACAAAACTGGCTAAATACAAAAAAAGGAATGGAAACGGGAGCGGAAAACAAAAAGGGCAAGACTTACGGCCGTACCTCGTGAGGTACCCGGGGGAAGGAGGCCTGGGCGCGGTCGCCCCCCTTGGTCTCACCTCGACTCCCATCCCCACCGGGGGTTCCCCAGGGGCCCCCAAAAGAAACCCCCCCAAAGCAAAAGTCACCCCCCCAACCACCCACGAACAAAACGACCCAAAATGACTAACATAAACAAAAAAGACAAAACAAACAGGTACCCCTTTCGAAAAAGAAGAGAACAGCCAGAGCCCTTTACATCCCGGACGAGCCCCCACAATTTGGTACGACCCCACCCCTGGGGGTCTGCCCCGAAAGATCGGTCTAGAAAGGAGGGAAGGAGTGACTGACCTCACACCTCCGCAAGAGAACCCCACAATAAAGATAACCCATTTCACAACCCCCTTTTAAATTTTTCCCCCCAAAATAAAAAATTCCAACACACGCACCCACGATCACAAAAAAGCAAATCCAAAGCACAAAAACAAGCACAATCACGATCAAGTCCCAACCCCTCACAACATGCACAACACGATTTAAACACTCCCAAAGCAAAAACCCCCCAACATGCCCCATTTTTAAATAAATATTTCACCCCTAAAGACTCACCCAAACACAATTTCAGCATTCCCGCACATATGGGAAAGAAAACAATTAAAAAAGAAATATTCCAGTATTGGGCCCTTTTTCACACCCCGGAGTTTCGTCCAAAACCCTGGGCCCCCGCAATCCGCGGGGCACCCTTCCCCCCTAGGGGCCCGAGCC
>JAFLJL010018119.1:46843-51515 GCA_018398815.1 Conus ventricosus
TGCGTGCGTAATTGCTTGCGTGCGTGCGTGCGTGCGTGTGTGTGTGTGTTTTGTGTGTGTGTGTGTGTGTGTGTGTGTGTGTGTGTGTGTGTGTGTGTGTGTGTGTGTGTGTGTGTGTGTGTAGACGGGAAGTTTGGGGGGAGGGGGATGGGGATGCGGGGAAGACGGGTGGGAAAGGAGCAGGAGAGGTGGGGAAGGGTGGCATGGTAGGGAGGGAGGGAGGGAGGGAGGGAGGGAGCCAAGAGGCTGGTGGTGTGTTGTAGTGGTGACATGGTAAGGGAGGGAAAGAGGGAGTCAAGAGGCTGGTTTTGTGTTGTAGTGGTGACATGGTAGGAGGGAGGGAGGGAGGGAGCCCAAAAGGCTGGTGGTGTGTTGTAGTGGTGACATGGTAGGGAGGGAGGGAGGAAAGAGGGAGCCAAGAGGCTGGGGGTGTGTGTTGTAGTGGTGACATGGTAGGGAGGGAGGGAGGGAGGGAGGGAGCCAAGAGGCTGGTGGTGTGTTGTAGTGGTGGCATGGTAGGTAGGGAGGGAGGGAGGGAGCCAAGAGGCTGGTGGTGTGTTGTAGTGGTGGCATGGTAGGGAGGGAGGGAGGGAGGGAGCCAAGAGGCTGGTGGTGTGTTGTAGTGGTGGCATGGTAGGGAGGGAGGGAGGGGGGGGAGCCAAGAGGCTGGTGGTGTGTTGTAGTGGTGGCATGGTAGGTAGGGGGGGAGGGAGGGAGCCAAGAGGCTGGTGGTGTGTTGTAGTGGTGGCATGGTAGGGAGGGAGGAGGGAGGGAGCCAAGAGGCTGGTGGGTGTTTGTAGTGGTGGCATGGTAGTGAGGAGGGAGGGAGGGAGGGAGCCAAGAGGCTGGTGGTGTGTGTAGTGGTGGCATGGTAGGGAGGGAGGGAGGGAGCCAAGAGGCTGGTGGTGTGTTGTAGTGGTGGCATGGTAGGGAGGGAGGGAGGGAGGGAGGGAGGGAGCCAAGAGGCTGGTGGTGTGTTGTAGTGGTGGCATGGTAGGGAGGGAGGGAGGGAGGGAGGGAGGGAGCCAAGAGGCTGGTGGTGTGTTGTAGTGGTGGCATGGTAGGGAGGGAGGGAGGGAGGGAGCAAGAGGCTGGTGGTGTGTTGTAGTGGTGGCATGGTAGGGAGGGAGGGAGGGAGGGAGCCAAGAGGCTGGTGGTGTGTTGTAGTGGTGACATGGTAGGGAGGGAGGGAGGGAGCCAAGAGGCTGGTGGTGTGTTGTAGTGGTGGCATGGTAGGGAGGGAGGGAGGGAGGGAGGGAGCCAAGAGGCTGGTGGTGTGTTGTAGTGGTGGCATGGTAGGGAGGGAGGGAGGGAGCCAAGAGGCTGGTGGTGTGTTGTAGTGGTGGCATGGTAGGGAGGGAGGGAGGGAGGGAGGGAGCCAAGAGGCTGGTGGTGTGTTGTAGTGGTGGCATGGTAGGGAGGGTGGGAGGGAGGGAGGGAGGGAGCCAAGAGGCTGGTGGTGTGTTGTAGTGGTGGCATGGTAGGGAAGGAGGGAGGGAGGGAGGGAGCCAAGAGGTGGTGGTGTGTTGTAGTGGTGGCATGGTAGGGAGGGAGGGAGGGAGCCCAAAAGGCTGGTGGTGTGTTGTAGTGGTGACATGGTAGGGAGGGAGGGAGGGAGCCAAGAGGCTGGTGGTTGTGTTGTGTGGTGACATGGTAGGGAGGGAGGGAGGGAGGGAGCCAAGAGGCTGGTGGTGTGTTGTAGTGGTGGCATGGTAGTGAGGGAGGGAGGGAGGGAGCCAAGAGGCTGGTGGTGTGTTGTAGTGGTGGCATGGTAGGTAGGGAGGGGGGGAGGGAGGGGGTCAAGCGGTGGTGGTGTGTTGTAGTGGTGGCATGGTAGGTAGGGAGGGGAGGGAGGGAGGGAGCCAAGACGCTGGTGGTGTGTTGTAGTGGTGATGGTAGGTAGGGAGGGAGGGAGGGAGTCAAGAGGCTGGTGGTGTGTTGTAGTGGTGGCATGGTAGGAGGGAGGGAGGGAGGGAGCCAAGAGGCTGGTGATGTGTTGTAGTGGTGACATGGTAGGGAGCGAGGGAGGGAGGGAGCCAAGAGGCTGGTGGTGTGTTGTAGTGGTGGCATGTAGGGAGGAGGGAGGGAGGGAGCCAAGAGGCTGGTGGTGTGTTGTAGTGGTGACATGGTTGGGAGGGAGGGAGGGAGCCAAGAGGCTGGTGGTGTGTTGTAGTGGTGACATGGTAGGGAGGGAGGGAAGAGGGAGGGAGCCAAGAGGCTGGTGGTGTGTTGTTGTGGTGGCATGGTCGGGAGGGAGGGAGGGAGCCAGAGGCTGGTGGTGTGTTGTAGTGGTGGCATGGTAGGGAAGGAGGGAGGGAGAGAGGGAGGGGGGAGGGAGCCAAGAGGTGGTGGTGTGTTGTAGTGGTGCATGGTAGTGAGGGGGGGGAGGGAGGGAGCCTAGAGGCTGTGGTGTGTTGTAGTGGTGACATGGTAGGGAGGGAGGGAGGGGCCAAGAGGCTGGTGGTGTGTTGTAGTGGTGACATGGTAGGGAGGGAGGGAAAGAGGGGGGAGCCAAGAGCTGGTGGGGTGTTGTTGTGGTGGCATGGTAGGGAGGGAGGGAGGAGGGAGCCAAGAGGCTGGTGGTGTGTTGTAGTGGTGGCATGGTAGGGAAGGAGGGGAGGGAGGGAGGGAGCCAGAGGCTGGTGGTGTGTTGTAGTGGTGGCATGGTAGGGAGGGAGGGAGGGAGCCAAGAGGCTGGTGGTGTGTTGTAGTTGTGACATGGTAGGGAGAGGGAGGGAGGGAGCCCAAGAGGCTGGTGGTGTGTTGTAGTGGTGGCATGGTAGGGAGGGGGGAGGAGGGAGCCAAGAGGCTGGTGGTGTGTTGTAGTGGTGGCTGGGTAGGGAGGGAGGGAGGGAGGGAGCCAAGAGGCTGGTTGGTGTGTTGTAGTGGTGGCATGGTTGGGAGGGAGGGAGGGAGGGTGCCAAGAGGCTGGTGGTGTGTTGTAGTGGTGGTATGGTAGGGAGGGAGGGAGGGAGGGAGCCAAGAGGCTGGTGGTGTGTTGTAGTGGTGACATGGTAGGGAAGGAGGGGGGGAGAGGGAGGGAGGGAGGGAGCCAAGAGGCTGGTGGTGTGTGTGTAGTGGGGGGCATGGTAGTGAGGGAGGGAGGGAGGGAGCCAAGAGGCTGGTGGGGGTGTTGTAGTGGTGACATGGTAGGGAGGGAGGGAGGGAGCCAAGAGGCTGGTGGTGTGTTGTAGTGGTGACATGGTTTGGGAGGGAGGGAAAGAGGGGGGGAGCCAAGAGGTGGTGGTGTGTTGTTGTGGTGGCTTGGTAGGGAGGGAGGGAGGGAGCAAGAGGGGTGGTGGTGTGTTGTAGTGGTGGCATGGTTAGGGAAGGGAGGGAGGGAGGAGGGAGCCAAGAGGCTGGTGGTGGGGTTGTAGTGGTGGCATGGTAGGGAGGGAGGGAGGGAGCCAAAAGGCTGGTGGTGTGTTGGGAGTTGTGACATGGAGGGAGGGAGGGAGGGAGCCAAGAGGCTGGTGGTGATGTTTGTAGTGGTGGCATGGTAGGAGGGAGGAGGGGGGAGCAAGAGGGGCTGGTGGTGTGTTGTAGTGGTGGCTGGTAGGGAGGGAGGGAGGGAGGAGCCAGAGGCTGGGGGGTGTTGTTGTAGTGGTGACATGGTAAGGAGGGAGGGAGGGAGGGAGCCAAGAGGCTGGTGGTGTGTTGTAGTGGTGACATGGTAGGGAGGGAGGGAGGGGGGAGGGAGCCAAGAGGATGGTGGTGTGTTGTAGTGGTGGCATGGTAGGGAGGGAGGGGGAGGGGGAGCCAAGAGGCTGGTGGTGTGTTGTAGTGGTGGCATGGTAGGGAAGGGAGGGAGGGGGGAGCCAAGAGACTGGTGGTGTGTTGTAGTGGTGACATTGTAGGGAGGGAGGGAGGGAGCCAAGAGGTGGTGGTGTGTTGTAGTGGTGGCAGAGGGGACGAGGGAGGAGGAGGAGCGAAGAGGGCGGGAGGGAATTTACTGAGACGCGTGGCTGGCCTGTCGGAAGGAGCTGTGCTGAGAAGGACGTCCAAACCTTTGACTTTTGTCTTCGTTCTTGTCTGTCTGTTGTGTTTCTCTGTTCTGGTCTCTCTTTCTCACACACTGTCTGTCTGTTTGTCGGTCATCTCTTATGAGGCAAGATGAAATGGTGATTAATGGCAGGTAGAGTTGCCAAGAGACACTCTTGTATACTTCGATCCTTTGCTTTATGTGGTTACCCCCTTCAGTAGGGGCTATGGCTTTTACAATGAAATTTTTGTATTTGTATTGTATTCGTAATTCGTAGTTCTCTCATCTCTCTCTTCTCTCTCTCTCTCTCCGGGGGGGGGGCGTGAACTGTGGTTTCGCGTGAGGTCACGTTGATTTCACTTCTACAATTAATAGGAAATAGACGAAAACACGGTGATTTGTGTACTTGAGAGTTCGTCTGATTATGTGCAAGTAACCATGCCATCTGCTCACTGAGTTTCGGGTGGTTTGTGGGTGTTTTCATCGCAATATTCCAGTTATTCATGATGAAACTAGCAAACCAAAAATCTTCGCATGCTGCCGCCTTTTCTGGACCTGAAGAGGAGAACAGACGGTTGTAGTGTTAGGACTGGTCCTTCACGTATTTTCTTCTTTGGGTGGTTTTCTTCTTCAGTGTGGAGATGTGGAGAACCGGGAAATTCGCGGAGGTCCTTTACATTTCCAAAAGGA
>JAFLJL010018120.1:0-15000 GCA_018398815.1 Conus ventricosus
GATGGGGGCCGCGGTTCTGTGTCCTTTCCTGTTAAGAAGGCTGACCGATGTATGCATCATTCATCATTGAGAAGGCTGACCAATGTATGTATACATTCATCATTGAGAAGCTGACCGATGTATGTATTATTCATCATTGAGAGGCTGACCGATGTATGTATCATTCATCATTGAGAAGGCTGACCGATGTATGCATCATTCATCATTGAGAAGGCTGACCGATGTATGTATCATTCATCATTGAGAAGGCTGACGATGTATGCATCATTCATCATTGAGAAGGCTGACCGATGTATGTATCATTCATCATTGAGAAGGCTGACCGATGTATGTATCAATTCATCATTGAGAAGGCTGACCGATGTATGTATCATTCATCATGAGAAGGCTGACCGATGTATGTATTATTCATCATTGAGAAGGCTGACCGATGTATGTATCATTCATCATTGAGAAGGCTGAACCGATGTATGTATTATCATCATTGAGAAGGCTGACCGATGTATGTATCATTCATCATTGACGAAACGTACCGATGTGAGGCCGGTGTCCCGAGTTGTCGGAGAAGATATCGGCGTGAGGGCGGTTCACACCGGCTCGTCACCAGAAATTCGATTGGAATGGGCGACTCGTCCACGACTTGAGGTCGCCACGTGCGTCGAAACCTGTCGATAAACATGCTTCCGTGAATAGATGGACGGATAGACTGACGGATTAACGAATAGAGGAAAGGACGGGGGATGAATTGATATATGGATGGACACATTGAGGGACCGGCGGATGGATGGTTCAATGACTGAATGAATGTTCAGAAAGATAGATGAACGGATGGAGGAATAAATGAATGATAGATGGATGAATGATTGAACGACCGAATAAATGGAATGATGGATGGATGGATGTAGAAAGGAAAACAGATGAATGGGTAAAATTAGAGTTAACCTTTTTCTGGTGTGAACACCTTGACAAGACGGCTCAGGTGAATAGCATGGAGATCATTGCCAAGAGGACAAAAATCACCTGAGGTCAAAACAAACAACACAAAAAAGGAAAAGAAAACACCAAAGTGGACCAGCCGCGCCGTAGCACAGTGGTTAGCACTGGAATTGACGGCTGGGAGGTCGTGTGTCCGATTCTCTTCAGTCCTTTATTGTTCGGCTTCGACATGCTGCAACGTGCAGTTGAGTTTGCTGTGGGCTAAAGTGGGAAGACTGGAACCACACAGTCGAGTGTCATCCCCTTGATGGATGCGTCCCTGAGTGTGTAGCTCAAGTTTCCTGATCAACACAGCAGATGTCTGTATCCTGCGGACCTGGTTGATGCTGGGATATTATATCACCAAAGGAATTGAGTGAAGAGTACAACCGCGCCATATAGTCTCAGAGAACAAAAAAATATTATAGCGTTATCTCCATTATGCTCATCCTCATTGATCAGCATAGAAGAAGTCTCCGTGGTTTTTCACCACCTACTTCCCATCGTAATCGAAGAAATCTCAAATACCGTGGTTCTTCACTATCTAATTCCCATGGTAATCGAGGAAGTCTCAAACACTGTGGTTTTTTCACCATCTAATTCCCATGGTAATCGAAGAAATCTCAAATACCGTGGTTCTTCACTATCTAATTCCCATGGTAATCGAAGAAATCTCAAATACCGTGGTTCTTCACTGTCTAATTCCCATGGTAATCGAAGAAATCTCAAATACCGTGGTTCTTCACTATCTAATTCCCATGGTAATCGAAGAAATCTCAAATACCGTGGTTCTTCACTATCTAATTCCCATGGTAATCGAAGAAATCTCATATACCGTGGTTCTTCACTATCTAATTCCATGGTAATAGAAGAAGTCTCAAATACCGTGATTTTTCACTATCTAATTCCCATGGTAATCGAAGAAATCTCAAATACCGTGGTTCTTCACTATCTAATTCCCATGGTAATCGAAGAAATCTCAAATACCGTGGTTCTTCACTATCTAATTTCCATGGTAATCGAAGAAATCTCAAATACCGTGGTTTTTCACTATCTAATTCCCATGGTAATCGAAGAAATCTCAAATACCGTGGTTCTTCACTATCTAATTCCCATGGTAATCGAAGAAATCTCAAATACCGTGGTTTTTCACCATCTAATTTCCATGGTAATCGAAGAAGTCTCAAATACCGTGGTTTTTCACTACCTACTTCCCATGGTAACCTCAGCTTTGATTTCCTCTCCACATCTATGACCTTGGTGAGTGTTTGTCGAGGTCGCCGATATTGACAAGTTCATGGGAACTGTCGCCTGACTGATGTGGTGGCGCTCTCCACAGAGGGACGCTCACTCACGCTGGCTCCACGACTAAGTAGCTGCCAACGGCAGTAAGGGGATTTGTATGTGGTACCCTGCTTATCCGGAATCAGAACAGGCGCCATAGAACACCACTGAAATGACTCGACAGCAGTGCTGCGTCTCCTCTGATGAGTTGGCTTATAACGGCTTGACACTGACTGCTCCCTTTAGAATGCTGATGCCAGGGTTGCGACAGGACAAGCCGGGGTGTGGCTGTGGACGGGGAGCCGGAATGAACGGCGAGGGAGTGGCACTGAAGCACCAAGAGGAGACGGAGGAAACAAATCAAGGCGAAGGGCTAGAAACTTGATACTGTGGGGGACTTCAGAAGAACGATGATGCCACGATCACAGACAGAGAACCAAACACAACAGGTCTGGTCAGAATCCTGCAGCCAGTAGCTCCGCGAACAAAACTGACGACTCTTGTGCTCATTGTCTATCCCCATAGTTTGTGTGGGCAACTGTCAGGAGCTCCGAGTGCCAGAACAACAGATTTAAGGATGTACAAAAAGAAATGCCGGCTAACTTAGCATAGACAATAGCAGTGTTCATTACACTGACGTCAGTGTGCCGTAAAATCGTGTCGGAAATCAGGCTCCTCGTTCACTAGTCATTTCCATATTCTTATACAGACGCAGAACTGGCAGTCATCTCATACTTCCAAACAAAACCCCACATCCTGGAGGTGAGATATTGCACATCTCTTACAGAAATCATACAACACATGAGAAAATCGGCACCAACAGTCAGACATTGACCCGCTCACCGTCGCCAAGACGAAGAAGATAGAATTGGTATGATGAGCACGTTTCCAGAACAGTCGGGTTGAAAAACAAATCATCCTCCGGGGCACAGAGGAAGAGAGGCGTAGAAGAGGCTGACAGAGGAGGACGTGGGAGGACAGCATCAGGGAACGGACAGATCGCCGGCTCTCACAGGGCTTCCGACAACTGCTGCTGATGGAGAGATCCTGTCAGGATGTCGGCTGCGGTGTCTCGACGCCCACGTCTTGGAGTGACGGTGACGGGGTAGATGAGATGACTGATTGGCAGGGGGGTGGGAGATGATGAAATCAACGTCCCGCTAGCGTGAGATTATCAACGAGAAGTGTTTTTTTTTCACAGACAAGAATCTCTGCAGAATCAGATTTGTGCATTAACGGTCTGTTGGACACGTTTCATCGTGCTTCACACGTTTTATGTCACTGGCTTAAAAAAAATAGAGGGAAGGAGGAGAGAAACATAGAATTTAATAATAAAAAGCGTTTTTTTGTGTGTGTTTTTTTTCGTTTTCATTTCGTTGCTTTTTCTTTGGTTTTCTTTCTTTCAAAACAACAACAACAAGGTTAGGGCTGAGCGCAGGGTGGTGATGGTGGAATGTAAAGTTGCCAAAATTCAGTAAAAAATTCTTTTGTGTCCTTTTTTCCAATTTCATTGACACGGCTCTGTTTTCTAGTTTATGACCAATTTATCCCGCAAACAAACACCTTCCCTTCAGAACTTACTATACCCACAATTGCCCCCACCCCCACCCCACCCCCTCTTCCCTCGCTCTCCCCGACCTTAACTCCCCTTCCTTCCTCCCACGAAGGTGTACCTGATGCCAGACCGGAAGACCAAGCACCAGACGAAAGTGCAACCGCAAGACCTTGAACCCGGAGTTCCAGGAGACCTTCGCCTTCAGCGTGAGCTACGAGGAGCTGTCGGAGCGGGTCCTGCAGTTCAGCCTGTACGACTTTGACCGCTTCTCACGCCACGACCTGATCGGGCTGGTGAAGATCAAGGACATCCTGGGCGAGGGCAGCCTGGCCAAGAAGACCTTCTTTGTCAGGGACGTCTACGCTGCGCAGCAGGTGGGTGGGGAGTGGGTATGGTGTGGGGGATGAAAGGGTGATGGGGTGTATGATTTGGGTGTTGTTTGGTGTTCTGTGCTTGTGAAGCTGTGTTTCTTTGACTCACTGAGACAAGGTGAATCTATGTAATCACCCAGTATTTGTTGTTGTTGTTGTTGTTGTGTGTGAGAGAGAGAGAAAGAGAGAGAGAGAGAATGTGTGTGTGTGTGTGTGTGTGTGTGTGTGTGTGTGTGTGTGTGTGTGTGTGTGTGTGTGTGGTGTGTGTGTGTGTGAGTGAGTGTGTGTGTGTGAAGGGGAGAGAGAGAGAGAGTGTACATGGGTTTAGTTAAATGTCGGCATTTACACGGCAAGGACAAGATTCAGGTCAGAGACTCTGCAGAATGTAGAATATCATTCAGACCTTTCCAACCATATGTTCCGTGAAGATGTCACCGAATCGTAACGACCAGTGACATTTTCACCAATGTTCATAATTTATTATTATAAAATTCATATTTATTCTCGAAAACTTCTATCGCTTACAAATTACTGCTTTATAAACATAGATAAAAGACATGCCAGTGGATATTTAATGCAAATATTTCTTTAACAAGTATAGAGTTAAACTCTGTCAAAATAAGGCCATTTAATGCTATTACAACCAAACAGAAGCGAAAATATGAATGAATACATTGTTAAATATAGAACTACATATTTCTCAAATTCTGAAAAATAAAGGAAAAACCCTATGTCTGTATTATTTCTGTTAACCTGAGAATGGATGGTCTTACGGAACACCAAACAGACATGTGTTGAAATTAGACAAATCTTTCCAGCCGTCTTCTTATCTTTCCAGCCGTCTTCTTGATGACTGCAGTTGTTGGGTCTCTGTGGTCCCCAGACATTTTTGGCCTTTGGCGAGCCAGCTGATGAGAAGCTTAACCTCCGAAACACGTGTCCAGGATTAGCCAAAACAATGCTTTTCTCCACAATGGGAGCGTTCACGCACCCGTGAATGTTTCATGCACCCCTTCTCTGAACTGTATGGTACTTATTAAAGAAGCAGCCAGCTCCGAAGAAAATTGGATGCCCCATGTGATGTTCTGATTGCTTGGGGTTGTAGAGTATTTGTTGCATGGATTCATACAACAGAATCTTTCAAGTCATGTTGATGCGGTGATACCACAGTTGTATTGACTCGGGTCTTCTTGACGGTTGCCATCAAAACTGTTTATCATTAGAACGAGGCTCTAAAAGTAAAGGCATATCAGTGATGTCCCGTAGATCAAAACTCGTTCACAAAAAATTTTTTTAAAAATCTCTTCATCTTTTTATTTGATACATTATATCCTTAACTTTATCCAGTCTTTCAAGAATAAACTGCCATTCAATTGTTCAGTAAATATAAAACCAAAAATAGATCACATATAGATATCTTTTGGCAAAAATAGCTAAGTAAACCTTCCTGAGTTTATTACTATAGTGAATCAAGCAAATGAAACAGCATTATACAGGAAAAGGAAACAACCTTTCTTATTTTAGGAGTAACAGCCTTTCTCGTTTTAGGAGTAACAGATTTTTCCAAAAATCTATCTTAACATTTCATAAACTTTATGTCGTTGTCAAAATGAAGAAAGTAGGCGCTTTTCATTCAGAAATCCGGGCTTGGTGCATGAAGCATAATAAAGCATGTCTGTTACGTCGAACTATCATATCACAATCGCGCCATTTTGCTAAGGAAACACAATTTGAATACGAAGGCGACCTTAGTGCATGAAGCATTGTAAAGTGTCACATATGTTACGTCAAAGAATTGTGTGCCACTTTTGCTAGTGACGCACAATTTGAATACGTAGGTGATCTGTCGATCACAAGAAAAAGAAGAAGAAGGGAAAAAAAAAGAACAGAAATGTAGACCAGTGTCAGACGGAAAGGAATTCTGGGATTAACTTTTCACCCAAAGAAACATGCCGCTGGTCGTTGCCTGACTGGCATTAAGGGCAGCGTTAATCAAGGTCAGGACTCTTGAGACTACAGCTGTTGATAGCAAAGACAGTTGACAAACGAAGAGAGAGAAGAGGAGGCGAGGGAAGGGACTTGCGAGTGAAAAAAAAATGGAGTGTGAGGAAAAGGGAGGTGGGGGAACAGGGAAGGGAAGAGTGGGGTGATCATGTGGTAGAGTTCTGAAGAAATGACTGGTCAAAAACTTACTAACTTGCTACATCGTTGTTATTACAAGTACTGACTGCCACGTTCATGTTCTGTGTTTGTCATCAGGTTGTGTTGTTGGAATTGTATTTACATGTCCCTGTTGTGATACGAAACGTAAATCCGACGCAGTATGTGACATTGTGGTATTTTGTATCGACTGTGAAAAACAAAATGTCGCGTGGTGGCATTTTGAACTGACTTCGGAGCACAAAATGTCACCAAAGTATGGACTGTCATATTCAGATGACATTGTATAATGGCAGGTCACATATTCAGGTATACGATGAAGAAAAAGAAAAACCGCAGCCGTTGTTTGTGAATGTACAGTTTTGGTCGGGTCTGACTTGTCGTTTGCATTATGTGATATAGGTCAGACGTTGCAGCTGGGAAGATGAAAGGGCCTGATGACGCTCACTGGTGGATTTGGATTCAACGTCTACAAAAACAAAACAAAACAAAAACAAACAAAAAAAACACCTGTCAAAATAATGTCGAAAAAATGGCTTGAAGTATTGCAAGATCAGCATAGGCTAATATAGACATGCCTTTTGGACAACTCACCCCAGAAAATAGCAAGGACTCGGGCCCATCAACATCGGCCGTATTCAATGTCATACAGAGTAATATCATCATCAGGATCTTCATCATCACATCATCATCATCATCATCATCATCATCATCATCATCATCATCATCAATCGTCGTCGTCGTCGTCATCATCATCATCGTCATCATAATCATCATCATCAAGATCATCATCATCATCATCATCATCATCACCATCATCATCATCATCATCATCATCATTATCATCATCATCATCATCATCATCATCATCATCATCATCATCGTCGTCGTCGTCATCATCATCATCGTCATCATAATCATCATCAAGATCATCATCATCATCATCACCATCATCATCATCATCATCATCATCATCATCATCATCATCATCATCATCATCATCATCAATGTCCTCGTCGTTGTCATCATCGTCGTCACTGGTTCATGGACTTGTCGTGCTTTCAACTTTGTAATACGAGCACGGTTAATTATTTCAAAGTCTGGACATACATCATCACACCACCATCACCATCACATCACACCATCATTAGAACGCATCACCACTATCGTCGAAACTAGCACCGTCACTAGCAAGAAAACGAAAATGTAGACGCTCGTGATCACCTCCCTGCTTCGCATTGTACACCTATATCACCAACAAAATGACCAACCAGACCTGATCCCAACCATCACATTCAGATATCGTGCCAACGATTTGTTCCACTGTGGACACGACTATGTATCCCGCCGGTACTAAATGTCAGGAAACGAACGATCGTCAGTCAGGTGTCATCCATGACGCCCTTCTGCATCAGGTTGACCTTTTTTGCACCGCCACGTCGTTACAGAATGTCACCGGCTGACATTTTGTACTGGGCTGACATTCCGTATCGCCACAGACCCTCTCCTTCCCCACCCACCCTGTTCCTTTCACCCTGATGTTGCTTGTGTTCATCATGTGTGAGTCAAATAGGCAAGTTGCCTCTTTTGTTGTTGCGTCTTCTCTCTCTCTCTCTCTCTCTCTCTCTCCTCTCTCTCTCTCTCTCTCCTCTCTCTCTCTCTCTCCTCTCTCTCTCTCTCTCTCTCTTTTTCGAGTTTTCTTTTCTTCTTACTTTTCTTTTTTTTTTTGTACTCCCAGTTCTTATAGAACAGGGAGTACTTTAGAATGGAACGAAGAAATGCTGTCTGTGTGTGTGTCTGTCTGTCTGTCTGTGTGTCCGTGGTCAAAATGTGTTCAACTCGCTCCAGACAAAACTACTGGGCCGATCTTTCTGAAAATTTGTAGGTATGTTCATTATGGGCCACGGATGATGCCCGATGTTTTAGTTTACCGCTATAGCTGTTACTAACGGCTGTAACGGCCTGTAACGGTTTTTCTTCTTTACGGAATATCTCAGAAAGTACTTGGCCGATCGCTGTAAAAATGAGCAGGTACGTTCATTATGGGTCACGGATGATGCCCGATGTTTTAGTTTACCTCGTTATCGCCGTTACTAACGGCTGTAATGGTTTTTCTTCTTTATGGAATATCTCAGAAAGTACGTGGCCGATCTTTCTGAAAATTTGTAGGTATGTTCATTATGGGTCACGAATAATGCCGATGTTTAGTTTACCGTTATAACCGTTACTAACGGCTGTAACAGCCTGTAACGGTTTTTCTTCTTTATGGAATATCTCAGAAAGTACTTGGCCGACCTTTATGAAAATTAGCAGGTATGTTCATTATGGGTCACGGATGATGCCTGATGTTTTAGTTTGCCCCGTTATAGCCGTTACTAATGGTTGTAACGGCCTGTAACGGTTTTTCTTTTTTATGGAATATCTCAGAAAGTACTTGGCCAATTTATAAGCGGTTTGGATGATCTTGTGACAAATCGGATCTGTCCATATGTAAGTGATGTAATGCTGAAAATGGATTAAACAACCGTTAAAAACCGTTATTCTGCCGTTATTTCTTATACATAGGTGGATTTTAATGACGTTTGGGATATAGAAAGGTTATCACACATAAATAGCACTTCTATATAGTGTTTCAAAATTTGACCGTTAAATACCGTATTCTTGACATATTTGACATATTGTCCGATTTGGATGAAATTTGATATGTTCACAGGCCCAGTGAGGACTAAAATACCGGTTTCAAAAGTGTATATTGGTTATATAACCGTTAAAAAACCGTTCTTTTGCCGTTATTTTTTTTTATATATTGGTGGGTTTTAATGAAATTTTGTATATAGAAAGGTTATCCACACACAAATGGCACTTCCATGTAGTGTTTCAAAATCTGACTGTTGAAAACCGTTATTCCTGACATATTGTCCGATATGGATGAAATTTTGTATGTACACAGGCTTTAGCCCAGTGAGAACTAAAATAACAGTTTCAAAAATGTACGTCGGTTAAATAACCATTAAAACCGTTATTTTGCCTATTTCTTATCTCACAAAGCAACTTGGCCGATTTATAAGCGGTTTGAAAAACTGGGAGTACGTTTATATGGTTCGCATCTTGTTTTTTTTCTGTTTCGATTTCATCATCATCATCATCATCATCATCATCATCATCATCATCATCATGGTCTTCTTCTTTATTTCTTCTCCTCCTCCCCCTTAACCTCCTCCTCCTCCTCCTGCTCCTTTCTTATCTTTTGTCTTTCTATCTTTCTCTCAGTCTTTCTTTCTTTTTCTTTTTTTCTTTCTTTCTTTCTTTCTTTCTTTCTTTCTTTTCTTTCTTTCTTCTATCTTTCTTTCTTCCCCTTTTCTTTCTTCCCCGCCTCTAGACCCTTCTTTCTCTTTTCTTCTTTAGCTTCTTCCGTCTTCTTCTTGCTTTTTAGTTTCCTTTTATTCGTCATCAATTCTCGTCCTTGTTGTCTCAGTTCTTGTTGTGTGTGTCCCTTTCAGAGCCCTGCTTGCAGAAACTCATTGAGATGCAGCAATTTGAGGCTGTTTTCTCGATCGTGGCTGATTGCCTGTCTGTCTCTTTGTCTGTCGGTCGGCTGTTTGTCTCTCTGTCTGCTTGTCTGTCCACGAGATGTCTTCAAAACAAATGGTCAACCTACATCAATTTTTTTAAAATTTTTTTACAGATTTGTTGATATGACATTACGTGGACGTGATTTCATTTCAAAGTATCTGAGTGACAGACGTGGTTTGATTTAAAGATATCCGAGTTTTCGATATAGTCTAATTTAATAGAATCTGCGTCTCAGACATCGTTTCAAATAGGTACTTGAATGTCAGACTTGGTTTGAATTAAAGGTATCAGGGGGTCTGATGCGGTTTAATTCGAAGATCGCTGGATATCAGATGGGTGGTTATCTGGTTTCAAGCGTAGTTTTAATGTGAAGGTATCTGGTTGTCAAACATGCTTTAATGTGAAGGTGTCTGGTGTCAGACGTATTTTAATGTGAAGGTGTGTGAGTGCCAGATGTGGCTTAATGTGAAGGTATCTGGGTGTCAGATGTGGTTTAATGTGAAGGTATCTGGGTGTTAGATGTGGTTTAATGTGAAGGTATCTAGGTGTCAGATGTGGCTTAATGTGAAGGTGTATGGGTGTCAGCGTATTTGATGTGAAGGTATCTGGTGTTAGATGTGGTTTAATGTGAAGGTATCTAGGTGTCAGATGTGGTTTAATGTGAAGGTGTGTGGGTGACAGACGTATTTTAATGTGAAGGTATCTAGTGTCAGATGTGGTTTAATGTGAAGGTTGTGTGGTGTCAGACGTATTCTAATGTGAAGGTATCTGGGTGTTAGATGTGGTTTAATGTGAAGGTATCTGGGTGTCAGACGTATTCTAATGTGAAGGTATCTGGGTGTCAGATGTGGTTTAATGTGAAGGTATCTGGTTGTCAGATGTGGTTTAATGTGAAGGTATCGGTGTCAGATGTGGTTTAATGTGAAGGTATCTGGGTGTTGGATGTGGTTTAATGTGAAGTAATCTGGTTAGATGTGGTTTAATGGAAGGTATCTGGGTGTCAGATGTGGTTTAATGTGAAGTTATCTGGTGTTAGATGTGGTTTAATGTGAAGGTGTGTGGGTGTCAGACGTAGTTTAATGTGAAGGTATGTGAGTTCCAGATTGGTTTAATGTGAAGGTGTCTGGGTGTCAGACGTATTTTAATGTGAAGGTGTCTGATTGTCAGATGTGGTTTAATGTGAAGGTGTATGGGTGTCAGACGTATTTTAATGTGAAGGTGTCTGGGTGTCAGATGTGGTTTAATGTGAAGGTATCTGGGTGTCAGACGTATTTTAATGTGAAGGTGTCTGGGTGTCAGATGTGGTTTAATGTGAAGGTGTCCTGGGTGTCAGATGTGGTTTAATGTGAAGGTATCTGGGTGTTAGATGTGGTTTAATGTGAAGTGTCTGGGTGTCAGATGTGATTTGATTTACGTATGTTGGGTCCGACATTGTTTTAATTTGAGGTGTGTTGGCTGTTTTGGAGTGGTGTGATTTGAAGATACCTACTTGTATGACGTGGTTTCATTGGAAGGTATCTGGGCGTAGAATATGGTTCACTTGAAGGTATCCGATGTCAGACATGGTTTAATTTCAAGATATCTGGATGTCAGACGATACAGTACGAAGGAAACGTCGCTCACAAGCGAGTACAAGCAGTGTAAGAAGGATGGGCGCCATTTTCAGAGGTACAGTGGATGCATAAGCTTGTAAGGTGTTTTCTTGTTTGAGTGCTATCCAGCACTCGTAATTCGCTGGTTTTCTATACCAGTCGTGAGAGAGTGATTGCTTGATTACACAAATTGCATAGCCCGACACGTAGGAGAGAGAGAGAGAGAGAGAGAGAGAGAGAGATAGAGAGAGAGAGAGAGAGGAGAAGAGAGAGAGAGAGAGAGAGAGAGAGAGAAGAGAATCTCAAATCGCAGAACGCATGGATGTTCTCACATTTAGAAATTGAAACAAACACAAAAGTCTAAAAGAAAGAAAAAAAAGAGGGGGGGGGGGGCAGCAATGATTCATAATTAATTTTACCCTTAGATTTCAACCATAACTAAGCTTTCTGAAGTCAGCGCATTGTACGAATTATGACGATGCGTCATAAATGGTAGGCAGCTGAATGACAGGTTGGATTGTTGAAGCTGTGTCTCTCATTGTTCATTACTGACCCCTTGCCTATTCTTCTTTACACAGATGTCCCTTTTTCTAAACCTGCGCGAAATAGATAAATAACATTATTTGTTTTTATCCACCTTCTGAGCGAAACGTCCTTTCTTCTTTTCTTTTTCAGGAGAACGCAGATGTAGGGGAGATCATGCTGTCGCTATGTTACCTGCCCACTGCCGGGCGTTTGACCTTGACCGTGGTGAAGGCCAGGGGGTTGAAGGCCATGGACATCATGGGCAATGCAGGTAGGAGAAGTGTGTGGAGGGGGGGGGGGGGGGGGGCGGCGGGGCAAGAAGATGGTTGCAGAGTGAGGGGCTTAGTGAGCTGGAAGAAAGGCGTTTGTGGAAGTATGTGTGGGGGGAGGGGGCGGGGGAGGGGGCGGGGGCGGGGGGGGGGGGGGGGGGCTCAGGATGGGAGGTGGAGACTTACAAACGCCTATCTTAGGTAAGACATAGCCATGTTCCTTGCCGCGAGGGTGTACAAAGGAACGACCGAATGATAATAATAATAACAACAACAACAACAACAATGATAATAATAATGATAATAATTATAATAATGATAATAAAAATCATCATCATCATCATCAAACAACAGCAACTCTCCCCAATCATTTCTGACTTACGCATCAGAGGTCAGGAGAATTTATGACGATGTTCATGCAGGAAAAAGGTTAAAATTCATGCAGTAAAGGGTATTCTGCATGTACTGTCATATACATCAAACAGAATACAGTATAAGGGAACTTAGTAATATAGTATATGTAAACTCAGCCCTCGTCCAGTCCACTGAATACTGGTGACGAATGGTAAATTTACCTCGATCAGACTGCGCTATCAGGCTGATGCTGCAATATTTAACAGCAAAATTTAACGTGGTTTCTTGTGTTAAAAAAAAAAAAAAAGAAAGAAAGAAAGAAAGAAAGAGGAAAAAAAAAATGGTAGAAAGAAAATTGTTTTCGTATAGTTTATCGCTGTCCTGGAATAATTGATGATGTGCCGTTTATTTTCCAATTCAAAGGTCGCATAATTTAATGCTGCAGTGGAACATCTGGTCATCTCGGACGAATTAACGATTCCTTTGTTTTTTTTTGTAGAGCAAGAGTAACTTTGATGAAGAAAATATTTCATGACATGGCTATAATTCTGCACAATTCTGAACGGATATGCTGGGCCTCAAACACAGAAAACAAACAAACAAACAAACAAAAGTTTGAAACATCCGGCAATAAAGCATGTGCCATATGTGAAGAAGGAAAAAGAAAGCAGCGATGAGAATGAAACTGTCCTTGTATTGGATTGTTCTGCTTAAGCATATATTCGAAGAGGAAGCAAGGTATTCAGTGAACCAGCTGCAGAGAGAAAAGAGCCCTCGGCAAATTTAACGAGTGAAAGTGAAAAACAAAAAAATCATTTGCGATGTGCATTGCACAGACTAGCGATTTTCTGGTGGTGTGGGGGGGGGGGGGGGGGGGGGAAGAACATCAGAAATAAATCTTCGAATCAATTTGTAAGTGTATATGATTATTACACATTCCCCAGCCTGATGAGGAAAAAAATGTTGTGTGTGTGTGTGTGTGTGTGTGTGTGTGTGTGGGGTGTGTGTGTGTGTGTGTGTGTGTGTGTGTGTGTGTGTGTGTGTGTGTGTGTGTGTGTGTGTGTGTGAACTGTATGCATGTGTACATATGTATGTGTGTGTCTGAGCACGTTTGCATGCGTCTTGTATATGTATGTGGAGGGGTGGTGTTGGGGGGGGGGGGGGGGGGTGCGCGCGTGTATGTGTGTACATGCGTACGCGCGTGGGCGTGCATGCGCGCGCGCACGCGCGCACGGGTGTGTGTCTGGTGTATTGTGTGTGTGTGTGTGTGTGGGTGAGTGTGTGTGCGTGTGCGTGTGCGTGTGTGTGTGTGTGTGTGTGTTGTGTGTGTGTGTGTGTGTGTGTGTGTGTTGTGGTGCGGTAAATAGACATGTTGTACTTGTGACCCCCTTGCCAACGGGACTTACTTGCAAATGGCAGTAAAAATTGTCGGTGTGTATTTCTGTCTGTCTCTGTCTCTG
Source organism: Conus ventricosus (assembly GCA_018398815.1). NCBI lineage: Eukaryota > Metazoa > Mollusca > Gastropoda > Neogastropoda > Conidae > Conus > Conus ventricosus. The sequence goes on from JAFLJL010018120.1 coordinate 14,119, forward strand.
TCTCTGTCTTTCTCTGTCTGTCTGTCTGTCTGTCTGTCTGCTCTCTCTCTCTCTCTCTCTCTTCTCTCTCTCTTCTCTCTCTCTCTCTGCTCCTGTCTCTCTCTCTGTCTCTCTTTGACTCTCTCTGTCTCTATCTCTGTCTCTGTCTCCTCTCTCTGTCTGTCTTTCTCTCTCTCTGTCTTTCTATTATGTCTGTCTGTCTGTCTGTCTGTCTGTCTGTCTGTCTGTCTCTCTCTCTCTCTCTCTCTCTCTCTCTTCTCTCTCTCTCTCTCTCTCCCTCTCTCTCTCTCTCTCCTTCCTCTCTCCGTCCGAATGTATGTGAGTATGTGCGGGGGGAAGAGGGGGTGAAAATACGCAACTCGCGCGCGTGCACGTGCTTGTAAGATCGCGAATAAAATCGAACCAAAGGGACTCCCAACACTCTCCCCTATCACTCCACCCACCCCCTTCCTGTCCACCCTCCCGCCCCAACTTCGCGTCATTCCTCTCTCCCACAAACCATTTCTCCAGTCTCTTTGCCTTCAAACCAGCCCACACCCCACCCTATCCCTGATTCTAAATGTATTTTGGGCGAAAGCAATTTCAGTAGCGTCAACACGAAGTGGCCACTTCAATCATGTACAACTATAAAGAGATTAAAACACGCGTCACTGAAAACAAGGCAGCGCAGAAATAGACTCACAGAACAAGGTGCAGTCAACGTTTGGTTTTCATGCATAAGACGAAACGGATGCCTGAAGTTTCGACAGCTATGTCTCTTTCAGACGCTGCAATTAACACACATAAAAATATACTAAATAATACTCTGCAGATGGTTGTCAGGACAACATATGACAATATATATATATATATATATATATATATATATTATATATATATATT
>JAFLJL010018120.1:33156-58156 GCA_018398815.1 Conus ventricosus
AATTCCCATGGTAATCGAGGAAGTCTCAAACACTGTGGTTTTTCACCATCTAATTCCCATGGTAATCGAAGAAATCTCAAATACCGTGGTTCTTCACTATCTAATTCCCATGGTAATCGAAGAAATCTCAAATACCGTGGTTCTTCACTGTCTAATTCCCATGGTAATCGAAGAAATCTCAAATACCCTGGTTCTTCACTATCTAATTCCCATGGTAATCGAAGAAATCTCAAATACCGTGGTTCTTCACTATCTAATTCCCATGGTAATCGAAGAAATCTCATATACCGTGGTTCTTCACTATCTAATTCCATGGTAATAGAAGAAGTCTCAAATACCGTGATTTTTCACTATCTAATTCCCATGGTAATCGAAGAAATCTCAAATACCGTGGTTCTTCACTATCTAATTCCATGGTAATCGAAGAAATCTCAAATACCGTGGTTCTTCACTATCTAATTTCCATGGTAATCGAAGAAATCTCAAATACCGTGGTTTTTCACTATCTAATTCCCATGGTAATCGAAGAAATCTCAAATACCGTGGTTCTTCACTATCTAATTCCCATGGTAATCGAAGAAATCTCAAATACCGTGGTTTTTCACCATCTAATTTCCATGGTACTCGAAGAAGTCCAAATACCGTGGTTTTTCACTACCTACTTCCATGGTAACCTCAGCTTTGATTTCCTCTCCACATCTATGACCTTGGTGAGTGTTTGTCGAGGTCGCCGATATTGACAAGTTCATGGGAACTGTCGCCTGACTGATGTGGTGGCGCTCTCCACAGAGGACGCTCACTCACGCTGGCTCCACGACTAAGTAGCTGCCAACGGCAGTAAGGGGATTTGTATGTGGTACCCTGCTTATCCGGAATCAGAACAGGCGCCATAGAACACCACTGAAATGACTCGACAGCAGTGCTGCGTCTCCTCTGATGAGTTGGCTTATAACGGCTTGACACTGACTGCTCCCTTTAGAATGCTGATGCCAGGGTTGCGACAGGACAAGCCGGGGTGTGGCTGTGGACGGGGAGCCGGAATGAACGGCGAGGGAGTGGCACTGAAGCACCAAGAGGAGACGGAGGAACAAATCAAGGCGAAGGGCTAGAAACTTGATACTGTGGGGGACTTCAGAAGAACGATGATGCCACGATCACAGACAGAGAACCAAACACAACAGGTCTGGTCAGAATCCTGCAGCCAGTAGCTCCGCGAACAAAACTGACGACTCTTGTGCTCATTGTCTATCCCCATAGTTTGTGTGGGCAACTGTCAGGAGCTCCGAGTGCCAGAACAACAAGATTTAAGGATGTACAAAAAGAAATGCGGCTAACTTAGCATAGACAATAGCAGTGTTCATTACACTGACGTCAGTGTGCCGTAAAATCGTGTCGGAAATCAGGCTCCTCGTTCACTAGTCATTTCCATATCTTATACAGACGCAGAACTGGCAGTCATCTCATACTTCCAAACAAAACCCACATCCTGGAGGTGAGATATTGCACATCTCTTACAGAAATCATACAAACATGAGAAAATCGGCACCAACAGTCAGACATTGACCCGCTCACCGTCGCCAAGACGAAGAAGATAGAATTGGTATGATGAGCACGTTTCCAGAACAGTCGGGTTGAAAAAACAAATCATCCTCCGGGGCACAGAGGAAGAGAGGCGTAGAAGAGGCTGACAGAGGAGGACGTGGGAGGACAGCATCAGGGAACGGACAGATCGCCGGCTCTCACAGGGCTTCCGACAACTGCTGCTGATGGAGAGATCCTGTCAGGATGTCGGCTGCGGTGTCTCGACGCCCACGTCTTGGAGTGACGGTGACGGGGTAGATGAGATGACTGATTGGCAGGCGGGTGGGAGATGATGAAATCAACGTCCCGCTAGCGTGAGATTATCAACGAGAAGTGTTTTTTTTTCACAGACAAGAATCTCTGCAGAATCAGATTTGTGCATTAACGGTCTGTTGGACACGTTTCATCGTGCTTCACACGTTTTATGTCACTGGCTTAAAAAAATAGAGGGAAGGAGGAGAGAAACATAGAATTTAATAATAAAAAGCGTTTTTTTGTGTGTGTTTTTTTCGTTTTCATTTCGTTGCTTTTTCTTTGGTTTTCTTTCTTTCAAAACAACAACAACAAGGTTAGGGCTGAGCGCAGGGTGGTGATGGTGGAATGTAAAGTTGCCAAATTCAGTAAAAATTCTTTTGTGTCTTTTTTCCAATTTCATTGACACGGCTCTGTTTTCTAGTTTATGACCAATTTATCCCGCAAACAAACACCTTCCCTTCAGAACTTACTATACCCACAATTGCCCCCACCCCACCCCACCCCCTCTTCCCTCGCTCTCCCGACCTTAACTCCCCTTCCTTCCTCCACGAAGGTGTACCTGATGCCAGACCGGAAGACCAAGCACCAGACGAAAGTGCACCGCAAGACCTTGAACCCGGAGTTCCAGGAGACCTTCGCCTTCAGCGTGAGCTACGAGGAGCTGTCGGAGCGGGTCCTGCAGTTCAGCCTGTACGACTTTGACCGCTTCTCACGCCACGACCTGATCGGGCTGGTGAAGATCAAGGACATCCTGGGCGAGGGCAGCCTGGCCAAGAAGACCTTCTTTGTCAGGGACGTCTACGCTTGCGCAGCAGGTGGGTGGGGAGTGGGTATGGTGTGGGGGATGAAAGGGGTGATGGGGTGTATGATTTGGGTGTTGTTTGGTGTTCTGTGCTTGTGAAGCTGTGTTTCTTTGACTCACTGAGACAAGGTGAATCTATGTAATCACCCAGTATTTGTTGTTGTTGTTGTTGTTGTGTGTGAGAGAGAGAGAAAGAGAGAGAGAGAGAATGTGTGTGTGTGTGTGTGTGTGTGTGTGTGTTGTGTGTGTGTGTGTGTGTGTGTGTGTGTGTGTGTGTGTGTGTGTGTGTGAGTGAGTGTGTGTGTGTGAAGGGGAGAGAGAGAGAGAGTGTACATGGTTGAGTTAAATGTCGGCATTTACACGGCAAGGACAAGATTCAGGGTCAGGACTCTGCAGAATGTAGATATCATTCAGACCTTTCCAACCATATGTTCCGTGAAGATGTCACCGAATCGTAACGACCAGTGACATTTTCACCAATGTTCATAATTTATTATTATAAAATTCATATTTATTCTCGAAAACTTCTATCGCTTACAAATTACTGCTTTATAAACATAGATAAAAGACATGCCAGTGGATATTTAATGCAAATATTTCTTTAACAAGTATAGAGTTAAACTCTGTCAAAATAAGGCCATTTAATGCTATTACAACCAAACAGAAGCGAAAATATGAATGAATACATTGTTAAATATAGAACTACATATTTCTCAAATTCTGAAAAATAAAGGAAAAACCCTATGTCTGTATTATTTCTGTTAACCTGAGAATGGATGGTCTTTACGGGAACACCAAACAGACATGTGTTGAAATTAGACAAATCTTTCCAGCCGTCTTCTTATCTTTCCAGCCGTCTTCTTGATGACTGCAGTTGTTGGGTCTCTGTGGTCCCAGACATTTTTGGCCTTTGGCGAGCCAGCTGATGAGAAGCTTAACCTCCGAAACACGTGTCCAGGATTAGCCCAAAACAATGCTTTTCTCCACAATGGGAGCGTTCACGCACCCGTGAATGTTTCATGCACCCCTTCTCTGAACTGTATGGTACTTATTAAAGAAGCAGCCAGCTCCGAAGAAAATTGGATGCCCATGTGATGTTCTGATTGCTTGGGGTTGTAGAGTATTTGTTGCATGGATTCATACAACAGAATCTTTCAAGTCATGTTGATGCGGTGATACCACAGTTGTATTGACTCGGGTCTTCTTGACGGTTGCCATCAAAACTGTTTATCATTAGAACGAGGCTCTAAAAGTAAAGCATATCAGTGATGTCCGTAGATCAAAACTCGTTCACAAAAAATTTTTTTAAAAATCTCTTCATCTTTTTTATTTGATACATTATATCCTTAACTTTATCCAGTCTTTCAAGAATAAACTGCCATTCAATTGTTCAGTAAATATAAAACCAAAAATAGATCACATATAGATATCTTTTGCAAAAATAGCTAAGTAAACCTTCCTGAGTTTATTACTATAGTGAATCAAGCAAATGAAACAGCATTATACAGGAAAAGGAAACAACCTTTTCTTATTTTAGGAGTAACAGCCTTTCTCGTTTTAGGAGTAACAGATTTTTCCAAAAATCTATCTTAACATTTCATAAACTTTATGTCGTTGTCAAAATGAAGAAAGTAGGCGCTTTTCATTCAGAAATCCGGGCTTGGTGCATGAAGCATAATAAAGCATGTCTGTTACGTCGAACTATCAATCACAATCGCGCCATTTTGCTAAGGAAACACAATTTGAATACGAAGGCGACCTTAGTGCATGAAGCATTGTAAAGTGTCACATATGTTACGTCAAAGAATTGTGTGCCACTTTTGCTAGTGACGCACAATTTGAATACGTAGGTGATCTGTCGATCACAAGAAAAAGAAGAAGAAGGGAAAAAAAAAGAACAGAAATGTAGACCAGTGTCAGACGGAAAGGAATTCTGGGATTAACTTTTCACCCAAAGAAACATGCCGCTGGTCGTTGCCTGACTGGCATTAAGGGCAGCGTTAATCAAGGTCAGGACTCTTGAGACTACAGCTGTTGATAGCAAAGACAGTTGACAAACGAAGAGAGAGAAGAGGAGGCGAGGGAAGGGACTTGCGAGTGAAAAAAAAATGAGTGTGAGGAAAAGGGAGGTGGGGGAACAGGGAAGGGGAAGAGTGGGGTGATCATGTGGTAGAGTTCTGAGAAATGACTGGTCAAAAACTTACTAACTTGCTACATCGTTGTTATTACAAGTACTGACTGCCACGTTCATGTTCTGTGTTTGTCATCAGGTTGTGTTGTTGGAATTGTATTTACATGTCCCTGTTGTGATACGAAACGTAAATCCGACGCAGTATGTGACATTGTGGTATTTTGTATCGACTGTGAAAAACAAAATGTCGCGTGGTGGCATTTTGAACTGACTTCGGAGCACAAAATGTCACCAAAGTATGGACTGTCATATTCAGATGACATTGTATAATGGCAGGTCACATATTCAGGTATACGATGAAGAAAAAGAAAAACCGCAGCCGTTGTTTGTGAATGTACAGTTTTGGGTCGGGTCTGACTTGTCGTTTGCATTATGTGATATAGGTCAGACGTTGCAGCTGGGAAGATGAAAGGGCCTGATGACGCTCACTGGTGGATTTGGATTCAACGTCTACAAAAACAAAACAAAACAAAAACAAACAAAAAAACACCTGTCAAAATAATGTCGAAAAAATGGCTTGAAGTATTGCAAGATCAGCATAGGCTAATATAGACATGCCTTTTGGACAACTCACCCCAGAAAATAGCAAGGACTCGGCCCATCAACATCGGCCGTATTCAATGTCATACAGAGTAATATCATCATCAGGATCTTCATCATCATCATCATCATCATCATCATCATCATCATCATCATCATACATCATCACGTCGTCGTCGTCGTCATCATCATCATCGTCATCATAATCATCATCATCAAGATCATCATCATCATCATCATCATCATCACCATCATCATCATCATCATCATCATCATTATCATCATCATCATCATCATATCATCATCATCATCATCATCGTCGTCGTCGTCATCATCATCATCGTCATCATAATCATCATCAAGATCATCATCATCATCATCACCATCATCATCATCTCATCATCATCATCATCATCATATCATCATCATCATCATCAATGTCCTCGTCGTTGTCATCATCGTCGTCACTGGTTCATGGACTTGTCGTGCTTTCAACTTTGTAATACGAGCACGGTTAATTATTTCAAAGTCTGGACATACATCATCACACCACCATCACCATCACATCACACCATCATTAGAACGCATCACCACTATCGTCGAAACTAGCACCGTCACTAGCAAGAAACGAAAATGTAGACGCTCGTGATCACCTCCCTGCTTCGCATTGTACACCTATATCACCAACAAAATGACCAACCAGACCTGATCCCAACCATCACATTCAGATATCGTGCCAACGATTTGTTCCACTGTGGACACGACTATGTATCCCGCCGGTACTAAATGTCAGGAAACGAACGATCGTCAGTCAGGTGTCATCCATGACGCCCTTCTGCATCAGGTTGACCTTTTTTGCACCGCCACGTCGTTACAGAATGTCACCGGCTGACATTTTGTACTGGGCTGACATTCCGTATCGCCACAGACCCTCTCCTTCCCCACCACCCTGTTCCTTTCACCCTGATGTTGCTTGTGTTCATCATGTGTGAGTCAAATAGGCAAGTTGCTCTTTTGTTGTTGCGTCTTCTCTCTCTCTCTCTCTCTCTCTCTCTCTCTCTCTCTCTCTCTCTCTCTCTCTCTCTCTCTCTCTCTCTCTCTCTCTCTTTTTCGAGTTTTCTTTTTCTTACTTTTCTTTTTTTTTTTGTACTCCCAGTTCTTATAGAACAGGGAGTACTTTAGAATGGGAACGAAGAAATGCTGTCTGTGTGTGTGTCTGTCTGTCTGTCTGTGTGTCCGTGGTCAAAATGTGTTCAACTCGCTCCAGACAAAACTACTGGGCCGATCTTTCTGAAAATTTGTAGGTATGTTCATTTATGGGCCACGGATGATGCCCGATGTTTTAGTTTACCGCTATAGCTGTTACTAACGGCTGTAACGGCCTGTAACGGTTTTTCTTCTTTACGGAATATCTCAGAAAGTACTTGGCCGATCGCTGTAAAAATGAGCAGGTACGTTCATTATGGGTCACGGATGATGCCCGATGTTTTAGTTTACCTCGTTATCGCCGTTACTAACGGCTGTAATGGTTTTTCTTCTTTATGGAATATCTCAGAAAGTACGTGGCCGATCTTTCTGAAAATTTGTAGGTATGTTCATTATGGGTCACGAATAATGCCGATGTTTTAGTTTACCGTTATAACCGTTACTAACGGCTGTAACAGCCTGTAACGGTTTTTCTTCTTTATGGAATATCTCAGAAAGTACTTGGCCGACCTTTATGAAAATTAGCAGGTATGTTCATTATGGGTCACGGATGATGCCTGATGTTTAGTTTGCCCCGTTATAGCCGTTACTAATGGTTGTAACGGCCTGTAACGGTTTTTCTTTTTTATGGAATATCTCAGAAAGTACTTGGCCAATTTATAAGCGTTTGGATGATCTTGTGACAAATCGGATCTGTCCATATGTAAGTGATGTAATGCTGAAAATGGATTAAACAACCGTTAAAAACCGTTATTCTGCCGTTATTTCTTATACATAGGTGGATTTTAAGGGACGTTTGGGATATAGAAAGGTTATACACATAAATAGCACTTCTATATAGTGTTTCAAAATTTGACCGTTAAATACCGTTATTCTTGACATATTTGACATATTGTCCGATTTGGATGAAATTTGATATGTTCACAGGCCAGTGAGGACTAAAATACCGGTTTCAAAGTGTATATTGGTTATTATAACCGTTAAACCGTTCTTTTGCCGTTATTTTTTTTTTATATATTGGTGGGTTTTAATGAAATTTTGTATATAGAAAGGTTATCCACACACAAATGGCACTTCCATGTAGTGTTTCAAAATCTGACTGTTGAAAACCGTTATTCCTGACATATTGTCCGATATGGATGAAATTTTGTATGTACACAGGCTTTAGCCAGTGAGAACTAAAATAACAGTTTCAAAAATGTACGTCGGTTAAATAACCATTAAAACCGTTATTTTGCCTATTTCTTATCTCACAAAGCACTTGGCCGATTTATAAGCGGTTTGAAAAACTGGAGTACGTTTATATGGTTCGCATCTTGTTTTTTTTCTGTTTCGATTTCATCATCATCATCATCATCATCATCATCATCATCATATCATCATCATGGTCTTCTTCTTTTATTTCTTCTCCTCCCCCCTTAACCTCCTCCTCCTCCTCCTGGGTCCTTTCTTATCTTTTGTCTTTCTATCTTTCTCTCAGTCTTTCTTTCTTTTTCTTTCTTTCTTTTCTTTCTTTCTTTCTTTCTTTCTTTTTTCTTTCTTTCTATCTTTCTTTCTTCCCTTTTTTTTCCCCTCCTTCTAGACCCTTCTTTCTCTTTTCTTCTTTAGCTTCTTCCGTCTTCTTCTTGCTTTTTAGTTTCTTTTATTCGTCATCATTCTCGTCCTTGTTGTCTCAGTTCTTGTTGTGTGTGTCCCTTTCAGAGCCCTGCTTGTCAGAAACTCATTGAGATGCAGCAATTTGAGGCTGTTTTCTCGATCGTGGCTGATTGCCTGTCTGTCTCTTTGTCTGTCGGTCGGGCTGTTTTTTCTCTCTGTCTGCTTGTCTGTCCACGAGATGTCTTCAAAACAAATGGGTCAACCTACATCAATTTTTTTAAAAATTTTTTACAGATTTTTTGATAGTGACATTACGTGGACGTGATTTCATTTCAAGTATCTGAGTGACAGACGTGGTTTGAATTAAAGATATCCGAGTTTTCGATATAGTCTAATTTAATAGAATCTGCGTCTCAGACATCGTTTCAAATAGGTATTGAATGTCAGACTTGGTTTGAATTAAAGGTATCAGGGTGTCTGATGCGGTTTAATTCGAAGATCGTGGATATCAGATGGATGGTTATCTGGTTTCAAGCGTAGTTTAATGTGAAGGTATCTGGTTGTCAAACATGCTTTTAATGTTGAAGGTGTCTGGTGTCAGACGTATTTTAATGTGAAGGTGTGTGAGTGCCAGATGTGGCTTAATGTGAAGGTACTGGGTGTCAGATGTGGTTTAATGTGAAGGTATTGGGTGTTAGATGGGGTTTAATGTGAAGGTATCTAGGTGTCAGATTGGCTTAATGTGAAGGTGTAGGGGTGTCAGGCGTATTTTGATGTGAAGGTATCGGGGTGTTGATGTGGTTTAATGTGAAGGTATCTGGGTTTGTCAGATGGGGTTTAAAATGTAAAGGGTTTGTGTGGGTGCAGACGTATTTAATGGGAAGGTATCTAGGTGTAGATGTGGTTTAATGTGAAGGTGTGGGGGTGCCCGACGTATTCTAATGTGAAGGTATCTGGGTGTTAGATGTGGTTTAATGTGAAGGTATCTTGGGTGTCGACGTATTTAATGTGAAGGTATCTGGGTGTCAGATGTGGTTTAATGTGAAGGTATCTGGTGTAGATGTGGTTTAATGTGAAGGTATCTGGGTGTCAGATGTGGTTTAATGTGAAGGTATCTGGGTTTTGGATGTGGTTAATGTGAAGGTATCTGGGTGTTAGATGGGGTTTTAAAAGGGGAAGGTATTGGGTGTCAGATTTTGGTTTAATGTGAAGTTATCTGGGTGTTAGATGTGGTTTAATGTGAAGGTGTGTGGGTGTCAGAGTAGTTTAATGTGAAGGTATGTGATTTCCCAGAGTGGTTTAATGTGAAGGTGTCTGGGTGTAGACGTTTTTTAAAATGTGAAGGTGGTCTGATTGTCAGATGTGGTTTAATGTGAAGGTGTATGGGTGTCAGAACGTATTTTAATGTGAAGGTTGTCTGGGTGGTCAGATGTGGTTTAATGTGAAGGTATCGGGGTTTGTCAGACGTATTTTAATGTGAAGGTGTCTGGGTGTCAGATGTGGTTTAATGTAAAGGTGTCGGGGTGTCAGATGTGGTTTATGTGAAGGTGTCTGGGTGTTAGATGGGGTTTAATGTGAAGGTGTCTGGGTGTCAGATGTGATTTGATTTACGGTATGTTGGGGTCCGACATTGTTTTAATTTGAGGGTGGTTGGCGTTTTGGAGGTGGTGTGATTTGAAGATACCTACTTGTATGACGTGGGTTTATTGGAAGGTATCTGGGGTAGAATATGGTTCATTGAAGGTATCCGGAGTCAGACATGGTTTAATTTCAAGATATCTGGATTGTCAGACTGATACAGTACGAAGGAAACGTCGCTCACAAGCGAGTACAAGCAGTGTAAGAAGGAAAGGGGGCGCCATTTTCAGAGGTACAGTGGATGCATAAGCTTGTAAGGTGTTTTCTTGTTTTTAGTGCTATCCAGCACTCGTAATTCCCCTGGTTTTCTATACCAGTCGTGAGAGAGTGATTGCTTGATTACACAAATTGCATAGCCCGACAGTAGGAGAGAGGAAGAGAGAGAGAGAGAGAGAGAGAGAGAAAAGGGGGAGAGGGGGAGAGAGGAGAGAGAGAGGGGAGAGAAGAGAGAGAGAGAGAGAGGAGGAATCTCAAATCGCAGAACGCATGGATGTTTCACATTTAGAAATTGAAACAAACACAAAAGTCTAAAAGAAAGAAAAAAAGAGGGGGGGGGGGGCGGGGAGCAATGATTCATAATTAATTTTACCCTTAGATTTCAACCATAACTAAGCTTCTGAAGTCAGCGCATTGTACGAATTTTGACGATGCGTCATAAATGGTAGGCAGCTGAATGACAGGTTGGATTGTTGAAGTGGGGTCTCTCATTGTTCATTATGACCCCTTGCCTATTCTTCTTTAACAGATGTCCCTTTTCTAAACCTGCGCGAAATAGATAAAAAAACATTATTTGTTTTTATCCCCTTCTGAGCGAAACGTCCTTTCTTCTTTTCTTTTTCAGGAGAACGCAGATGTAGGGAGATCATGCTGTCGCTATGTTACCCGCACTGCCGGGCGTTTGACCTTGACCGTGGTGAAGGCCAGGGGGTTGAAGGCCATGGACATCATGGGCAATGCAGGGGAGGAGAAGTGTGGGGGGAGGGGGGGGGGGGGGGGGGGGGGGGCGGGGGCAAGAAGATGGTTGCAGATGAGGGGCTTAGTGAGGGAAGAAAGGCGTTTGTGGAAGTATGTGTGGGGGAGGGGGCGGGGGCGGGGGGGGGGGGGGGGGGCCAGGATGGGAGGTGGAGATTAAAAAACGCCTATTTAGGTAAGAATACCCTTTTCCCTTGCCGCGGGGGGTGTACAAGGAACGCCCCAAATGTAATAATAATAACAACAACAAACAACAATGAAAATAAAAATTAATAATTAAAAATAATGATAATAAAAACTCATCATCATCATCAAACAACAGGAACTTCCCCCAAACTTTTTTGATTACGCATCGAGGTCGGGAATTTATGGAGTTCATGCGGAAAAAAGGTTAAAATTTTCCGTAAAAAGGGATTCTGCATGTACTGTCATATACATCAAACGAATACAGTAAAAAGGGAACTTAGAATATAGATATGTAATCTCAGGACCCTCGGTTCCAGTCCAACTGAATACTGGTGACGAATGGGAAATTTACCTCGATCAGACTGCGCTATCAGGCTGGATGCTGGCAAATATTAACAGCAAAATTTAACGTGGTTTTCTCTTGTGTTAAAAAAAAAAAAAAGAAAGAAAGAAAAAGATAGAAAGAAAGAGGAAAAAAAAAATGGTAGAAAGAAAATTGTTTTTTCGTATAGTTTATCGCTGTCCTGGAAAATTGATGATGTCCGTTTATTTTTCCAATTCAAAGGTCGCATAATTTAATGCTAGCAGTGGAACATCTGGTCATCTCGACGAATTAACGATTCCTTTGTTTTTTTTTGTAGAGCAAGAGTACTTTGATGAAAAAATATTTCATGTCATTGGCTATAATTCTGCACAATGCTGAACGGATATGCTGGCCTCAAACACAGAAAACCAACAAACAAACAAACAAAAGTTTGAAACATCCCCAATATAGCATGTTCCATATGTGAAGAAGGAACAAGAAAGCAGCGATGAGAAATAAACTGACCTTGTATTGGATAGTTCTGCTTAAAGCATATAATTCGAAGAGGAAGCAAGGTATTCAGTTGAACCAGCTGCAGAGAAAAAGAGACCCTCCCAAATTTTAAACAACGATGAAAGTGAAAAAAAAATAATCATTTGCGATGTGGCATCTGCACAGACTAGCGATTTCTTGTGGTGGGGGGGGGGGGGGGGGGGGGGGGGGGGGGGGGGGGGGGGGGGGGGGGGGGGGGGGAAGAACATCAGAAATAAGTCCTTCGAATCAATTTGTAAGTGTATATGAAGTATTACACATTCCCCAGCCTGATGAGAAAAAAAATGTTGATGTGTGTGTGTGTGTGTGTGTGAGTGTGTGTGTTGTGTGTGTGTGTGTGTGTTGTGTGTGTGTGTGTGTCTGGTGTGGGTTTGTGTGTGTGTGAACTGTATGCAGTTTAAAAATATGTATTGTGTGGTCTGAGCACGTTTGCATGCGTCTTGAATATGTATGTGGATGGGTGGTTTTGGGGGGGGGGGTGGGGTCGGCGCGTGTATGTGTGTACACGCGTACGCCGTCGTGCGTTGCATTCGCGCGGCACGCGCGCCGCGCACGTGTGTGGCTGTGTATTGTGTGTGTGTGTTGTGTGAGTGAGTGTTGTGCGTGTGCTGTGCGCGTGTGTGTGTGTTTGTGTGTGTGTGTGTGGTGTGTGTGTGTGTGTAGGTGCGGTAAATAGACATTTTTCTGTGACCCCCTCACCCCCTTGTCCCAACGGGACTTACTTTGCAAATGCAGTAAAAAATTGTCGGTGTGTATTTCTGTCTGTCTCTTCCTCTGTCTCTGTCTTTCTCTTCCCTCTGTCTTCTGTCTTCCTTCTGTCTCCTCTCTCCTCTCTCTCTCCTCCTCTCATCTTCTCTCTCTTATCTCCCCTCCCCCTCTCTCTCCAAATCTCCCTCTCTCTCTCGCTGTCCGTCTCTCTCTGTCTCTCTTTGAATCTCCTCTGTCTCTATCACTGTCTCTTCTCTCTCTCCCTGTCTGTCTTTCTCTCTAATACTCTGTCCTTTCTAAATGTCTGTCTGTCTGTCTGTCTGCTGGTCTGTCTGTCTGTCTCTCATCTCTCATCTCCTCCCTATCCTCCCTCCTCTCTCTCTCCGCTTCGTCTTCCCATCACTCGTCTCCTCCCTCTCTCTCTCTCTCTCCCTCTCCCACAATCTCCTCATCTCTCCTCTCTTTCCCCTTTCCATCTTCGCTCCTCCCCTCTCTCGCTCGTTCCTGTCTCTTCCTCTCAACCTCTCCTCTCCTTATCTCTCCTCAATCCCCATCTCCTCTCTCTCAATCCCTCACTCCCATCCTCTCTCTCTCTATTCTCACTCTCCTCTTCTCTCTCTCCTCTCTCCTCTCTCTCTCTCCTCCTCTTCCTCTCTCCGTCCGAAATGGATGTGAGTATGTGCGGGGGAAGAGGGTGAAAATACGAACTCGCGCACGCGTGCACCGTGCTTGAAAGATCGCGAATAAAACGAACCCAAGGGGACTCCTCAACACTCTCCCCCTCTCCCCCTATCACGCACTTCTACCACCCCACCACTCCCCCCCTTCCTGTCCACTAGTCTCCCCGCCCCAACATCTTCGCGTCATTCTCTCTTTCCCACAAACCATTCTCCCATCCTCTTTGCCTTCAAACCAGGCCCACAAATCCCCACCCTAATCCCTATCACCTGATTCCTAAATGTTATTTTGGGCGAAAGCAATATTTCATAGCGGACAACCGAAGTGGCCGTCCATTCAATCATTACAACTATAAAAGAGATAAAACAAACGCGTCAAACCACTGAAAACAAGGCAGAGCGCAGCAGAAATAGACTCACAAGAACAAGGTGCAGTCAACGTTTGGTTTTTCATGCAATAAATACGAAACGAATGCCTGAAGTTTCGACCTAGCTATGTTCTCTCTCTTTCAGCAGACCTCTTACAGACGCTGCAATTAACCACACATAAAAATATACTAAATAATACTCATGCAGTATGTGTCAAGAAACATACTAAAATATAAATTATATATATATTATATATATATATATAAATATATATATATATATATATATATATATATATATATATATATATATATATATATAAATATATGTGTTAAAATAGGTTTTTTTGAGCAAATAGAATCTACAAATTTTGTTTTATATATATATAATATAGGTTAAAATAATAGGTTTTTTTTAAAATAGATCTACAAATTTGTTTTCGAGCGCGTTGCGCGGTCATCAGATGGTTTTTGGTTTGTGCCACCGCCGATGTTATAATAGCGTGTGGGCTCCCGTTTCTATATATATAGATATATAATATATATATATAATATATATATATATATATATATGTATATTATGTATGGTATGTATGTGTATATCATTGTATGTATATAATATATTTATATATATGTGTGTGGTGGGTGTTGTGTGTGTGTAGAGAGGAGAGAGAGAGAAGAGATTCATTCAGACTCAGATGATTTATTCATATAAACAGGCCAGGCCCCTATGAAGGGGTGAACACGCAAGTACAATAGTTTGTATGAAATTAAATTACGGAAAATCAAGAATAATTAGAGGGCAAATTCAAGAAGTGAAATTTCCTCTATACTTACAGGTTTTGCCTCAAAAACAAAGAAAATTTTTTTCACATCTCTGCATAAGTAGATGATCGGTGAAGAGCAGGCTCAGTTTATACAAAGATGGCTGTCCTGTACTTTTTTGGGCTTAATAAAACTCTTCTCTGATGCTCAGAGAGCTGAGGGACAGACAACAGTGTAATTCGGTTTCCAGTTGAACTCTTTTAACATAAAGACGAAGCAATCGACAATTATTACTGTTTTTCGATGTCGAAAAATAATTGGTGGCCAATGCAGATGTTCCTAATCTGAATTTTGTTTTGCTATTACATGGTATTAGAGAGGTGCCTATCTATGTCAAAAGTTAAGTACATTTTCAGGTCTATAAACATCGCAACAGTTTCCATGGTAAAGATCAAATCTGTCACTGTATGAGATATGATCAGTCCATTTTCTGCTATCTTGTAGTCAACCAAAAACCAAAAACAACCGTAGACGGAAAAGACATAAAAACAAACAAAAAACCTCTTTAAATATAACAACCCTCTTGCTTCAGAGAGCAAACAAATCCAAATTCAATATTCACTTAGCCAAAGGCGCACCTGGAACAATGCAGTTAACTTTGCCTTTAAGTAGCAACTTAGTCAAATAACATATTGAAACGCCTACGATGAATTCACAAGTCTTCCATTTGGGATCACTTGAACCAGGCGGATACATCTTACAGCAGAAGTAATGTAAGTGGGAAATCGATTATTTCATCACCGTAAAAAGAAATCAATTGGAGTCTCAATCTACACCAAGAAACCTTTTCAGAGCAAAAGATGTGAACAGATTTAACAATTACAGCAGACAGCCGCATGTTCTAGTCCCCATAAACTCTCAGAAGCCGTACTGTACCATTACTACAGCCACACAACAGAGCCGCTTTGTTTCTAGTAGTTTTTTCTAGTCCCCATAACTCAGAGATATACTGTACAATTACACAGTCCGCTTGTTTCTAGTCCCCATAACTCAGACCATACTTTACAATTCACAGCCGCTTGTTTCTAGTCCCCATAACTCAGAGCAAATACTGTAACAATCGGCAAGAACCGAGAAATCAACAGCCTTCATAAAATAACATGAAAGAAGAATTATTAACTCAGAAAATTGTGACAGTTCATGTGACACAAAGCAGAGAAGAGAGAGAGAAAGAGAGAGAAAGAGAGAGAGAGAGAAAGAGAGAGAGAGAGAGAGAGATGAGAGAGAGCAGAGAAGAGAGAGAGAGAAGAGAGAACAGAGACAGAGACAAAGACAGATAGAGCCTGCATCTGCTGACAGGTACAAGGGAGGTGGTCGTGTTGTGCTATCTTCATGTGGTCCTGTTACTTGTTACAACAGCTGAGAAGGACACGGCGTTTACTGCAAATATCTCTCGTCTTTTCGTACTGGCATGTTGCAACAACCTGGTATATGTTTGTTTGTTTGGTTTATATATAACTGTTCATCCGGTAAATTCCTCTGTCTCTGGTCTGTCTGTATGCCTGTCAGTCTGTCTGTCTGTCTGTCTGTCTTCTCCTCTCGTCTCTCTCTCTCTCTCTCTCTCTCTCTCTCTCCTCTCCTCCTCCACACCCCTTCCTCCTCCCTCCTCCTTTTCATCTCCCCTCCCCCTCTTCTCTCTCACTCTCCCACTCTCCCATCAACTTTCATGTATATGTCTAGGTCTGCCTCACTCTCTCCTCGCTCTTTCCCCTCCTCTCCTCTCTTCTTTCTCTCCTCACTCTCTCTCTCGAACTACTCGCTCCCACAATCTCTTTCTCTGACCCCATCGCTCCTCCTCCTATCCCCCCCCCCCTCCCCCTCTCCTAATTCAATGCATCTCTTGCTATCAACCTACCACTCCCCTCTCTCCCTCTCGTCATCAAATCTCCTCTCTCCCTCTCCTCTCTCTCCTCTCCACTCTCCTCTCCTCTCTCTTTCTCTCCTGTCCTTCTCTTTTCTCTCCTCGCTCTCCCTGTGTGTGTGTGGTGTGTGTGTGTGTGTGTGTGTGTGTTGTGTGTTGTTGTGTCTGTGTCTGTGTCCTGTCTTCTGGTCTGTCTGTCTGGCCTGTCTGTTTCTTTATCTTTGTCTCTGTCTGTGTCTTTTATCTTTGGCTCTGTCTCCTGTCTCTCTCTCGCTCTGCCTTCTTTCCCTTTTCGTCTGTCTCGGCTCGGTCTCCTATCGTGTTTCTTCTCTGTCTCTCTGTCTGTCTGTCTCTGTCTGTCTGTCTGTCTCTCTCTCCTCTCTCCCTCTCTCTCCATCTCTCCCTCATCCGTAACTCTCTTCTCCTCTCACTCTCTTCTCTCCCAATCTCTCTCACTCCTCGCTCTCCTCACTACTCTCCTCTCTCTCCTCTCTGTCACTTCCCTCTCCTCTGTGGCTGGGAAGATGTGGCGGATGGAAAGGAAGCCGACTTGAATGAATACTGGCGAGTCGATGTCCCACAGCAGGCGCAGTACCTAGTGGCTGGAGTTGAAACGTACTGGCTGGGATCCTTGCTTGCAGCTTTTCCCAAAGAACTCTTCGTGTCTGTCTTAGCTGTCTAGTCTGTCCTGTCTGTCTCCTCTCTCTCTCTCCTCTCTCTCTCTCTCTCTCCACTCCACTCTCCTCCTCCTCTTCCTCTCACTCTCCCTCTCTCTCGCCACTCCACCTCTCTTCATACCTCCCCTCCTCCACTCCTCTCCTCTCTCTAATCTCCCTCTCCTCTCATCTCGCTTCTCGCATCCTCTCTCTTCCTCTCTTCCCTTCTCTCGCCTCTCCTCTCTCTCTCTCCTCTCTCTGTTGGCACTACAAGAATAAAACATTTTAATCGAATCAGATCTCCTCTCTGTCTGCCTGTCCCTCCCCCCCCCCCCCCCACCCCCCTGTCCTGTCTGTCTCTCGTCTACCTCTGTTCTGTCTGTCTTCTGTCTCTCTGTCCGTCTGTCGGTCCTGTCTGACTCTCTCTCTCCTCCTCACTCTCCAGTCTTCTCCTTCTCTCTCCTCTCCATTCTTTTCTCGTCTCTCTCTCTTCCTCTCTCCTCATCTTCTCCCCTCCCTCTCACCCTCTTCTCACTCCTCTCTCCCTCGCTCTCATCTCCTTCAATCTCGTCCTCTCCTCTCTCTCTCTCTCTCTCCCCTCTCGCGCATATCTCTCCTCATCCCTTCTCTCTCTCCTCTCCTCCCTCTCTCTCTCTTCCTTCCTCCTCGCGTCGTCTTCTCTCTTCTCCTCTCTCTTCTCTCTCCTCACTCTCTCTGCCTGTACTGTCACTCTCTCAACGCTCTCCCTCTCGTCTACTCCTCTGTGTTTGCGTGTCTCTCCTCTGTCCTCTTCTGTCCCCTCGCTGTCTCTGTTCTCACTCTCTCCTCTCTTCTCTCCTCTGCATCCTCACTCTCTCTCGTCCTCTCTTTCGTGTATTCAGTAGTAGAGGATGAAATTTATTTCGTTCGTGTTTTAGGCTGTCCCGTGTTGAATGACTAAGAAATAGACGTTTATTGTATTTCCTTTGTTTCCCGGCACGAACACATGGAAAGATAAGTGACGCTGCGTTCTGTGTTCGTGCTGTCCTAAATGTTCAATGTTGTTTTTGCCTGAAGAGGACTCAAGAGGTCGAATGCGTTGTGTCTTGGTCATGTCCCTGTGCTTTGTTTGTCTATTGTACCTGCGGTAACTAACCCCCCTCCTCTTTCTAAATTAAGAGTAACCGTCAAAAACGTTTATACCGAGACCATCTAATTTTTCGTTTGCTAATGCTACTTTATCAACAAAAAAATGAAAATGTAATAAGAAACTTAGGCAATATATCGGTAACAAATTCATCTTCAACGCATTAGAGCATTTTCTCGCAAAAAGTGCGAGCAAGTAACATGTTTGTACATTTATACATAGATATAGCGTGTTAATTATAACTGATATTTTTATTTTTTGATTTCACATCATGAATTCACATTCATTTATGTTGACCCCCTTCAGAAATGGGCCATGGCTTTTTGAATTAAATTATCATTCATTCATTCCATTCATTCTCCTCTCCCTCCCTCTCTCCTCTCTAATCCGTCTGTCTCTTCCCTCATTCTCTCCTCTCCTCTCTTTCCTCATTCTCTCTCGTTCTTTCTCTCTCCTCTCCTCTCTCTTCTCCTCGCTTGCTACTCTCCTCTCTCTCTTCTCTTCCTCCCTCCCCATCGTCTCCTCTCTCTCCCCTCACTCTCTTCCTCCTCTCTCTCCTCCTCTCTGTCCGCTCTCCATCTCTCTGCTCTCTCTCTTCTCTCTCTCCTTCTCCGTCTCTTTTCCGCCCTCTCTCTCCTTCCTCTCTCGCTCTCTCCGCCACATCCCCCTCTCTCTCTCTCGCTCCCGTCCCTCCCTCTCTCTCTCTCTATCCGTCTCTCTCTCTCTCCTCATCTCTCTTTCTCTCATCTCTCCCTCTCTCTCTCTCTCTCTCATCCCCCCCCCTTCGCTCGTTCCCTCTCTCCTCTCTTCAACATGGCGTGGTTTTTCGTTGTGACATAGTATTAAGTTAAGCCGAAATGCCCAGTTCAGATACATCTGTACGTAGTGCACCAAAACTGTAATTCAGATCCGGCCCTCCCCTCCCCCCCTCGCATTGTCACTGTAAAAACCAAAAACACGTGGCAGGCCACTAAAAAAACCGTAACGGTAGTCGTCAAAAAACTGCGGCTTAAATCCTGGTTTTAATGTTCAACAACTTAGCCATGAGCACGGCCTAAAACTAGCCTAGCCATGATTTTTGCTTTCACTCCAAAATTGGTTTATTTATTTCGCGCGCTGCGCCGCGCGCGCGCACAAACACACACACACACGCACGCACACTCCGCACACTCACACACACACACACACATCACACACACACACAGTACCACACACTTCACACACCACACACACAACACACACTACCACACCCACACACACACACTACACAACACAACACACAAAACGACACACACACACACACACACACACACACACACATACACCACACACACCACAAAACTCACAACACACACACAATCACACACACACACACACACAAAACAACACACACTACATCGACACACACAAAAACACACCAGACACAGTACGACCCACAAACAAACAACCACACAACACACACTCACACACAACACACACAATAAACAAAACACACACAAGACCACGCACACACACACACACACACACACACACATACACCACACACACACACACACACACACACACACACACAACACAAAAATAAACAAAAACGAATTTCCTCCTTTACTGGACAACTGACATCGATAGTGAGATGCTTCACCTGACGCAGCAAAAATCAGTTCAAATGGAGCGAACATCGATCTAGTAGTCATGAGCATCCTCTCTCTCCTCTCTCTCTTCTCTCCACTCTTCTCCTCTCCTCTCCCCCCCATCGACATCTCTCACATCCTCTCCAACCCCTCGATCTCTCACGGCCCCCTCTCTCATTCTTCCCTCGGCCTCCTCTCCTTCTCTCTCTCATCCTCTCGCCTCCTCCTCCCCACTCATCTGATCAATCCCATTCATCATCCTCTCATCCCTCTCGTCCTCTCTCTCTCCCTCTTCTCGTCTCCTATCCTCCTCTCCTCCCCGCTCGCTCCTTCCTTCCCCACTCTCTCTCTCTCTCTCTCTCTCCTCTCCATCTCTCCCTCCTCCTGCCTCTCTCACTCTCTTCTCTTCCTCCCATCTCTCGCCTCTCCTCCCTCTCCTTCTACCTTCTCTCTCGTTCACTCAATCTCCTCCCTCACTCCTCCCCCTCTCGTCTCTCTCTCTCGCTCTCCCCGTTTACCGTCCCATCTCTCTCCTCGAGGGGGGGGGGGCTCTCTCTCTCTTAGCATGATTAATTTACTGTTCAAAACCGTCTTCTTCGAAACTTTATCATGAACTGTTTCGCGAATAGAGCATTTCCCAGATATGGGTATCAATCTCTGCTCTTGCCATCTGGTAATGGTAATGTTGCTTATAGCCCAGTCGACCTCAAAGGGCATATCAGGGCTGGTCACACCGGGGTTGAAGCCATCTAAATAAGTAAGACACAGAAATGAGAGAATACATCAATAAACAACTTTTTAACTGTTTAAATTCGACAGTTATACTGAAAGAGTGGTTTTTGTTTTTTTTTTTTTTCTGGCAGTAGTAAAGCAAAAAATATTGGGGATATTAGGTTAAATAACCAGATTCAAAGGATGGATTTAGGAAAACAAACCGATGATCATCAATCCGGCTCGTCTCAAATTCATTCAAACCGTTAATTACACGTTCTGTTAGTTCGCACTTTTTTCAAAAACAGGACTATTACCAAAAACAAAATCAAAAACAAAAATGTGTGTGCTGCTTCATAGAATTTTGAAGAAAGAGTTGGACTCGGTACAGAAACCGTTTTTTTTTTTTTTTTTTTTTTTTTTTTGTAATGTTGAAAATGGGGAATGAACGATAACTTGTACATATTTATCAAGAATCATTGCGTGGCATGGTGGTAAGAGTTAGAGCGAAGGGGGGGGGGGGGGGGGGGGACCAAAGGAACGAGATCATTTAACTGTTCAACTAGCAGTTTATCCAGGGCGAAGTGTCTGGTCCAATGGTCATTTTCGCGTGTCAGCCTGTCAGTGAGAGCAGCAATATTCAAATCAAAATCAAATGAACAGTGAGAGGCATTGTTGACCGCGGCGGATTTGTTTAAAATTTCCCTTATTCCTGTTAATTAGCTGATAGTTTTTTAATATTCAGAGACAGTAAGTTCCGGTTTTTTTACAGACACTACTGAATGTTAATTATAAATAACGCATGACGTTACATCACCCAACTGTATGTTTATTTATACTAAAGAGTATATATTGTATTTAGTGAGGATAGTTAGTTATTGACGCAAGAGAATGGTTGGTATGTGATAGCGCATCCATGCTTGTTGTGAATGCCTGTGAGTATTTCGGTACTTCTTCTTCCCTCTTCTCGTCCTCTCTCGTCCTCTCCCTCGGGGCCCCATCCTCCCTCCGTGTCAATCTTCCTTCTGTCTCGAGCCCTCACAAGTCTCATCGGTTTTCTCGTCCCTCTCCTTCTCACGACTCCCCCTCTCGTCCTCTCCTCTCGCCTCCCATCGGTCTCATTCACTCTCTCTTATCCTCTCTCCTGAGTGTGGTTGTTTTGTGTGTGTGTGTGTGTTGTGTGTGTGTGTGTTGTGTGTGGTGTTGTTGTGTGTGTGGTGTGGGTGTGTGTGATACCTGAATAACATATCGCTGCAGTTGTTTACTGTCCAAAGTGTAGTCACTATATGTGATCTATGGATCGCATTAACCCCCGCATAGATCAACGCGCGCGCGCCAATGCGATATGAAGACGGTCGGCCATTTCGGAATATATAATGATTTATAGGTGCAGAGGAGGTAAAAGGCTGGGGATCTTGTTAATTGTGAAGAAGAAATTGATTCCCCAACACACACTCACGCACGCAACGGCACAGCCGCGCACGCACACGCGCGCGCGCGCACAAGCACGACAGACACACACACACACACACAACACAACACACACACAACAACACACTCACCACACACACATACACGACCACGCACGCACGCACGCGACGCACACATGCAGCACATGGCACCAAGTACACACACAACGCCCTGGCACGCACAAACACCACAGACACGCACGCACGCGACGCACACTGCACACACCACGCGCACTCATGGCACCACACACACACAACACAGCACACACACACACACAAGCAACACAGCCCACACATCCAAGGTTCGGGCGATAGATCGAATTGGCTAGACTAACTTCAAATGGAAGGCTTGTCCGAAATTCCACACAATGGCTCATTATAGTCAATCTTGTTGCCGAAGGAATAAACAATCGGGTATTAAAGTACGCATTTTCTGTTTTAATACGGCATTTGGGTTTTGCGTCGTTAATCAAACTGTTGGAAATGTTGGAGCATTTATATGCTGTTGTCATTATTTTCCTTTCTACTATCGTTTTGACCGCTGTCTGCAAACACCGATCAAGAATTTCAAGAGAAACTGTGTCAGAGTTTAATTCCTAAAAAACGTTTGTCATTTTCCATGACTGGAAAACCTCATTTCATTTCATTTCAACGAGGGAAAGACAGGTTTCTTAAAATTCCTAATCGCATGACTAAATTTAAACTCGCAATATTGGTATGAACAGTTAGTAAATTCCACGTGGGGATTCGCGTGGGAAAAGACATGCGTAAAATATATCATGACAAAATTGTAAGAACCAAAAACTCGGAATATCGGAATGGGAGCAGTCCATAAAATTTAGATATGAAACCGCCCTTGTTGATGCAGTGGTTTGTTGTTCGTCCTCTTGTAAAAGACTTTTAACAAAACAACACTTTGTTTCTCTGATACCAACCCTTAGCAGGCATTAGAAATAGACTCATGTGGACAACACATAGACAGCTTTTCAATGCTTAATTGATCCTGTTTGATGTGGGTCAGCCTCGCTCAAGTTATTCGAAAATGTTCCTTATTTTGTATAGGTGTTTAGATGTAAGGAAAGCGCTAACCTCTCGCTAGGGTTTTTTTTCAATTGGCGAATTTTGGTAAAACTTGTGTGGAATAACACGTGTATATCGGTTCAGATAGTGAAGCCGAGCAAACCTACCTGTGAAAATAAAACCTGAATCCTCTCTCTCTCTCTCTCCGAATCTCCCTCTTCATAATCTCTCTCTCTCTCCCCTCTCGGTCTCCTCTTCTCCTCTCGTCTCTCTCTCTCTCTCATTTTATGTATGTGCTGTGTGGGGGGAGGGGGGGGGGGGGGGAAGGGGGTGCAGACAAAGTTGTACACATGGCTGATCACCGGTTGTTCCACGGGGAGATGGAGGGGGGAGGAGGGGGACTCGAGATCCAGTTTAATCTTTAAATATCTGTAGAGGTCAGGAAATCTTGAACCAGGACAGTATGGGAGGGAGAGAGAGGGGGACATTGTTGGGAGAACAAAGGGATTGGGATGGGTGGTACGGGGCGCTTGTGCTTAATTCGCACATTGTCATTCTGCAATGGCTTATTCTGTGTAATCGTTTGGGCTCTATTTTCTATTTCTGTCCGTGTCGATTATTTTAAAGGGGCAGGAAGGTAGGAGGTTGGGGCTTAGAAAGGGAGGTGGCCCCGTTGGAGAAGGGGGTGCTTGGGGGGAGGGGGGAGGGGAGGTGGAGAAGAAAGCCACTGATGTACGCTGGCGTCTGTTATGTGCGCAGGCGGGCAGATCTATAATGTGCGCCTACCTGCGCGCTCTCCTCGTCTGCTTCTCCCCCCCCCCCGCTCCCCCCCCCGCCCGTCCATCCCCCCCCCCCACCCCCCCCACCCCCCGCCCTTCTTTTCTGCACCTCTCTCCCTCCCTCTTTTCCTGTTCCCCTCATTCGATTACTAGTTTAATTACAGAACAAATCGTTTTTTTTCTTTGATTAATGGTTTCACATGTTATACTTTACTACCCAACATTGAAACAAAGAGAATTCTAACCTTCAATTCTAGGGCTTCGAGTCTTTTGGTTTTAAAACCGCTACTATAAGCCGCAGGTTAACAATGAATTCCTCCAAGATAAGAACAATGACTGACTTGTCTGGGCAAACAAAAGGTTTAGTGACAGAAATGGGAAGAAAATAGGAATAATGAAAATAGGGAGCCAAACCGAAAATATAAACACTTTGCTAGCATCGTAGAGCGCGGGCGCGCGAATCATAGTCCTGCAATACAAACAGAACCATTTGTGGTTCCCTGTGCGGAGACAGTTTTCCTTCCCTGATGTGCGGGGCTGAGCAGTGGAAGGTGGTGATTGGTGTTGGTCTGCCCCTAGTATCACTTGGAGATAGAACAAACCACAAATCATGGCCCCCCCCGGGAAATCTCACCATGAAGTGGGTGATTGTGTTGGTCTACCCCTGGTATCACTTGGGATAGAAACACACACAATCATGCCGTGGAAATCTCACCATCAAGGCACAAAACTAGAGTCCAAGTAAGTCCTCTGATAGCGCCAGACCGAAGAATAGAAAAGGGACATAGAAGAAAGTAGCGGGGTGCGTGTGTTTTGAAAGAATACGTTACACAGACACACAGACACAGACAAAGGCACGTCCTTCCTGACACTGGCAAACGTACAAACAAACCAACGGCCATGAAGCCGCTCAACGCCGTTTTCATTATCGCTTTTCCTTTCCCTTTCCTGTCCTCCCCTTCCACCCCTCCCCTTCCCCCTCTTCTCTTCCGTCCCCGTTGGCCACAGGTTGACCCAGTCACTGGGCTTCGTCCCCTGGTCATCTCATCCACCTGTCCTCTCCACTGATTGCACAGGCCTGGTCTTGAAGACGGTTTTATGTGCGTCAAGAGAGAGAGAGGAGAGAGAGAGAGAGAGAGAGTGAGAGAGAGAGGAGAAGAGAGAGAGAGAGAGAAGAGAGAGACAGTGACAGACAGAGGAGACAGACGAAACCTGGAAAGACAAAGAGAGGAAAGAAAGAGAAACAAAGAGAAAACACAACCACACACCATATACACACACAGGGACAGCGAACACACACTACACGACACACACAACACACACACACACACACATGTAGATTGCAC
>JAFLJL010018120.1:60656-88156 GCA_018398815.1 Conus ventricosus
TGATTTAAACCACACAAAAACCCAAGCCGTATATCAAAATTAAAAAAAAATGGCTTAAATTATCCATTGTTTATTACTTCAGCGTCTCGATCTATATAATGAAATGAGAATGAGCCCTTGCATGGAGATCTAAGGTCGAACTAAATGTGCATATACCGAAGTCACATAGAAATGACATTGTCAAGCAGAACTTTTTCTGCTCGTCCTTGTTTTGTATGTGATGATTCAGATTCCGCACCCGCCTTGAATCGCGCGTACTAAACTAACTAACTAACTACTATCTGCCTGGCCACACGAGCCGTAGTTGGACTCTTTGCAACCAATTCACTAAATAATCCATCCTTAGCGTTTTTGTGGCGTACATAAATTTTCAGGCCAAAAATTGATACGAAAATGGTTTCACTTGTTTTTTAGGGATTTCACCTTTCATTCAGACACCACAGAAATTCTCAAAAAACAATATAATTGGGGGTCCCCCCTATCTATAAATCTAACGATATCCTCAGGCAAGGTCTTGGAGCATCGTTGTTTCGTGTGCGGCCTGCCTCCGCTAATAAACGCCCGCCAATTGGTCAGAAGAGATCCCCGCATGCTAGTCTTAAAATAGAACCCATGGGAAACCCCTTCAGGGATTATCTGAATATGGGGATCACGTGTAGACAGCATTATGGGCCCTTTCTTCTTTGCTTCTGTTTTCTTGTAACACAAAACTATCAGACAGTAGAACCGATTTGGACGTTACTACTGAAGACGCAACAGTTTTGAGGCGGTCCTGATTTCCCTTGGGAAATTGTCATAGTAGAGTCTCAAGACAAAAACACAAAAAAGAAGAAGAAGGCAGAAGAAAAGAAAATTAAACAAATAAAAATGCGTTGAAGAAAATCGCTTTTGGGAACTATAGACAAAGGAGGGTAGAAGGTGGGAAGGGTGGATTAGGACAAGAAGAGGGGGGAGGGTACATGAGGTGGGGGTGGGGGTGCAAACGTTGAATTTTTCTACAGAACCTGAGGGACGTCAACAAGGGCTTAACCCAACAGTAAGGATAAGTTAACATGGAGATGATCCGATCGACCCCAAACGAATATGAACTACAGTTAATTTGATAGAATCATGATCAGATTACTATTAAATTAATCTGGAGAGACCTAAAAATTATTTCACCATGAAATATAATCTGAAAGACCCAAATTAATTTAGTATGGAATGAATGATGAAGAACCAAGTGAATTGAACTTGGAATAAACTCGACGAATCAAAATAGATTTAACATGAATTAATCCGACTTAACCAAAATTAATCTAAGCTGTTCGAATCCGACAGATGACAAAAGAAATTTAGAAGGAACTTAAAACTGCACCCCCCCCCCCCCCCATTCTCTACCTCACCCCCACCCCATCCCCTAAAAATAAAGTGTATGGGCTAAAAAAAAGAAAAGGGAGTTGGGGTGGAAGGAGAAGCAGGGAGGCAAGGCGATAGCAGTGGGGGGGGGGGGGGGGGGGGGTGTGAGGAAAAAGTGGCCGTGGGTCAGTTCCTTGATTGGTCGATTCCAAAGCACAGCCCGGCAGACGAAAGGCGACAGCTCGAGGCAATGTCGCAAAACGCCAACACCCCCGAAACCCCACAAGAGGTGGGCAAGGACAGGAAGTAAGAAGACCCGGGGAATGATATGGAACAGCCCTGCAGGCCATCACGGGCCAAACTGACGCCTATGCTGATCGATTGGTTTCACACGGTCGTCTCCTCTCCTCACCGACTCTCAGCTTGGCCTGAATCATCTCCCTTCCTCCTTTCCATCTCTTGTCCAGACTGAAGAAAGCATCGGGAACGTGCAATGTTGTAGAAGTGGTTTGAGATGTCTAGGTTGACACACTCTCTACTTGTCTTGACAAAAAGAAAAGAAAAAAAAGCATCTTTGAAAGAATTATTTTCGTCACAAAAGAATCATGGAAAGAACAAATTTCTTCAGAAATGAACATTCAAAATGAAAGTGAGACACCACACGGGTGAGCGAGGTTGATATCTTGCAAATGATTACAGTAATGTTAAGTATGCTTTCATCATGAAGAGTATAATTTCCATTACCTTTTTTCATAAAAAGAATTATTTTGGTCACAAAAGAAGTATTGTCATCAGAATTAATTTTCACCCACGAATAATTTCAATCAGCAATAATTTTCGGAAAGACTTATTTCCATCAAGAAAAATACAGTTCCGTTTGCAATAACTTCCACCATGAAGAGAATAATTTTCATCATAAAAGGATAATTTTCATCAGAAAGGATAATTTTCATCAGAAAAAGATAAATGCTTCCCAAGGACAGAATGTTCATTATAAGAACAGTCTGCGCCAGCAAAGAATAATTTACATCAGGAAAAGAATACGTTCCGTTGAGGATCCATTTCATTTTGCAAAGAAAACAGATTTTGCCATGAAAAACATAATTTCTAAACGAAATGATTTCAATCTTGAAAAGAATCATTTAAATCATGAGGAAATAACTTTTATCATAAGAATTGAAGAAAATCGTGCAAGTGATCAAAGCTTGGGTGTCCAAGCATACCCACCAATTGTCTCATTGTGGCCAATGGTTTCAGCTTTTCTCAGACATAAGTGTCAAATAGGAAAGCACTGAAAGAACGATTGACTGAATTAACGACAACAGCAACGAAAGAGACTATAGAATCAATATAGACAAGGATGAATAAATCATGGGGCATGAACCACACACACACACACACACACACACACACACACACACACACACACACACACACACACACACACACCTCTTTTTCTCCCATTTCCTGGGAATGTTTAGCCCTTCTTAAACCCCCGGCAGATGGGGAAAGAGGAAGCGTAACAATGGAAGAGGGAGAGGGGGGGGGGGAGGGGAATGGGAGAGCCAGTTCCTGTCTCTAAAACTGGTTGTGTACATGACAAAATCGTGAGAGTGGGTCGGTCAGGGAAATTTGATTTACGCCCAGGGGGAACTGGCAAACTATGAAATATGTAGAACACAGACAAAGCGAGGGTGACGTTGTTTTTTTGTTTCAATATTCAGGGGCGATGGGGAAGAGAGGGAGCGTGAGGGGGGACAGAGAGAGAGAGAGAGGGAGGAGAGGCGCGTGCAGTGGAAGAATGGGAAAGAAGGAGAGAGAGAGGGGAGAGAGAGAGAGAGGAAGAGAGAGAGAGAGAGAGGAGAGAGAGAGAGAGAGCGAGAGAGAGTAAAGGCGTGCAGAGGTAGAATGGAGAACGAGAAGAAGAAGAAAAAAAAAGAAGAAGAGACGGGCAGTGGAAGAATGGGAGAGAGATGGAGGGAGGGAGAGAGGAGAGAGAGAGAAGAGATGTGCAGAGGAGGAATGGAAAAGAGAGGGGGGGGGGTGGAGAGAAAAGGCGCGTGCAGTGGAAGAATGGAAAGAACATGAGAAAAAGTGAGTGAGAAAGAGTGGCAGAGAGATCAAAAGTGACAGCCACAAGGAGAGAGAGAGAGAGGGGGGGGGGGGGAGGAGGGGGAGGAGTTAAAAGACCTGAATGTTCAATCCATTCTCTCGTGTTGTGTTTTGTTATCCAATAGTGGCGTGTCCTCAATCCCTGTCATGCAACACCACAACAGAGGTATCAACAAGCAGTGTTTGGAAACAACGAGGAAAGGTTCTTTCTGCTAGCGTATGTGCTGACTTTCCTGACAAGGATCATTTTATCCTCCTCGTATGAGATAGATAGAACCTGTCTGGTACATGTATTCTTTGCTCAAGGTCTGCAGTCATATCCAGCTCTCGCATCCTCAGAGGAAGGCTGGGTATCCACAATGACATGGGGCGGTTCTCTCTTCACTGGAAAGTCGACAGAATGGTTCTCTGGATGACGATGCGTCTGCTCATTGCAGACATAGCCAGGGACAGCCTCGTTTTGACCTCGTTTGGTAAACTGCCGTCCTTTGCTCAGTGTGGACCCAGGTAATTATACTGGAAGGAAAATTAGGAATAGAGTTTGTTTAGAACTTACCGCCAATGACATTGACAAACAAAGCACATGACAAGACACGATGCATTTCAACCACTTGGGTCTTCTTCATGGCGAAAAAATTAATCACATTTAACATGTGCGACAGTACAAACAAAGAACGAAAAACGAAAAAGAATGAAAAATGACTCATCCGTTGTTGTCATGTGGTCGGTAGGCGGAAATGACATGGGGCCAGGGGGATTATGGGAGAGGAAACAGAGGGGGGGGGGGGGGTTGCGTCGGGGGAGGTGTGTGTGTGTGATATGATGGGGTTGTGTGTCTAGTTTATTGGGATGGTGTGATATCTTTGTGATGGTTGTGGTAATGGTGGATTGATATTAATGGTAAGGGGAAAGAAGGGGGGGGGGGGGGACTGAGGGAAAAAAAAAAAGTGGGGGGGGGGGGATTTAAGGGGAAGGATAAAACAAAATTAAGATTAAATAGATGGAGGGTTGCTGTAACTACTGTATGAAGTGAGTGAAGGGGATGTGGTGGTGGTGTATGTATGTGTGTGTGTATGTGTGTGTGTTGGTAGGGGATATTGCCAACTGATGTGGAAGTGGTGGGAATGTGTGTTTGGTTATTGTTGGATATTGATGCCTTGGGGGTGTAGTGTGCCCGTTTGGCAATGAGATGGGATTCTTGAGTTGTGCGTTCAAAGCTGTCACTCTGTGACTGCCAGAGTGCCATAACTTTGACATGGTCGATGTTGTGTTGGGTGTGGTTGAAGTGTAGGGCGACGGGTTTGGGTCGGTGGTGGCGGATATCAGCCAGGTGTTCAGAGATGCGTGTTTCAAGTGTGCGTGACGTTTCCCCTATGTAGATCTTGCCACACAGCTGGCAGTGGATGGCATATATAATGTTGCGGCTCTGACATGAGAATGTGTGTTTGACTGTGAAGGAGGCTTTGGGGCCTGTAAGATGGTGTCTGTTTGGTGAGGGGGCAGATTTTGCAGTTGGGTTTAGAGCAGGGGTGAGTACCTGGTGGTGTAGCTGTGGTTCTGTTCAAACTGGACCGCACGAGGAGGTCTTTGAGGTTTTTGTCACGTTTGAATGTGATCATGGGTTTGGTATGGAAGGCGCGTTTGTGGTTATGTACAATGTGCCAATTGGATTTGAGGATCCTACAGATGGGGAGGGTGTGCGGGTGGTAGAGGAGGGAGGCTGTGGGTCTGTCTGCCTTGGTTGGATGCTGGGTTTCCAGAGCAGATGTTCTGGATACAGCTATGGTGCGGCGGAGTGCTGCATTGATGATGGAA
Organism: Conus ventricosus; assembly: GCA_018398815.1. NCBI lineage: Eukaryota > Metazoa > Mollusca > Gastropoda > Neogastropoda > Conidae > Conus > Conus ventricosus. The sequence goes on from JAFLJL010018120.1 coordinate 65,922, forward strand.
CTGGGGTATCCGCGGTTGGTGAAAAATTGTGACATTTTGGCTGCTTGTATAGTGAAGTCTTCCTCGCTGGAGCAGAGTCTGCGAGACGGAGAAATTGTGAGTATGAGATGCTGTCTTTAGTGTATGGGTTGTGGGAGGATGAGTAGTCTAGGTATGCATGTGCGTCGGTGGGTTTGTAGAAAATGGAGGTTTTGAGTAGGCCTTCTTCAAGGGAGATGGTGATGTCTAGGAAGTTGAACGACTGCGAAATGGTGTAGGTAAGTCGGATAGATGGATGGAAGGTCTGGGCAAAGTTGAGGAAGTTGAGGAGGTTTGTTTTGGCATAGATGTGGCTCCCAGTCCATCTATCCCAGCCCAGTCCAACTGTACAAAGGTATATCGATGATGGACTGGGAGCCACATCTATGCCAAAACAAGACCTCCTTAACTTCCTCAACTTTGCCCAGACCTTCCATCCATCTATCCGACTTACCTACACCATTTCGCAGTCGGTCAACTCCTAGACATCACCATCTCCCTTGAAGAAGGCCTACTCAAAACCTCCATTTTTCTACAAACCCACCGACGCACATGCATACATAGACTACTCATCCTCCCACAACCCATACACTAAAGACAGCATCCATACTCACAATTTCTCCGTCTTCGCAGACTCTGCTCCAGCGAGTGAATGACTTCACTATACAAGCAGCCACAAATGTCACATTTTTCACCAACCGCGGATACCCCAGTTCATCATCAATGCAGCACTCCACCGCACATAGCTGTATCCAGAACATCTGCTCTGGAAACCAGCATCCAACCAAGGCAGACAGACCACAGCCTACCTCCTCTACCACCCGCACACCCTCCCCATCTGTAGGATCCTCAAATCCAATTGGCACATTGTACATAACCACAAACGCGCCTTCCATACCAAACCCATGATCACATTCAAACGTGACAAAAACCTCAAAGACCTCCTCGTGCGGTCCAGTTTGAACAGAACCACAGCTACACCACCAGGTACTCACCCCTGCTCTAAACCCAACTGCAAAATCTGCCCCCTCACCAAACCAGACACCATCTTACAGGGCCCCAAAGACTCCTTCACAGTCAAACGCACATTCTCATGTCAGAGCCGCAACATTATATATGCCATCCACTGCCAGCTGTGTGGCAAGATCTACATAGGGGAAACGTCACGCACACTTGAAACGCATCTCTGAACACCTGGCTGATATCCGCCACCACGACCCAAACCCGTCGCCTACACTTCAACCACACCCAACACAACATCGACGTGTCAAAGTTATGGCACTCTGGCAGTCACAGAGTGACAGCTTTGAACGCACAATCAAGAATCCCATCTCATTGCCAAACTGGGCACACTACACCCCCAAGGCATCAATATCCAACAATAACCAAACCACATACCCACCACTTCCACATCAGTTGGCAATATCCCCTACCAACACACAACATACACACACACATACATACACCACACCCACATCCCCTTCACTCACTTCATACAGTAGTTACAGCAACCCTCCATCTATTTAATCTTAATTTTGTTTTATCCTTTCCTTAATAACACTCCCCCACCCCCCCCCCACTTTTTTTTTTTTCCTCAGTTCCCCCCCCCCCTTCTTTCCCTTACCATTATTATCAATCCCCATTACCACACACCATCACAAAGATATCACACCATCCCAATAAACTAGACACACAACCCCATCATATCACACACACACACCTCCCCCGACGCAACCCCCCCCCCCCCCCTCCGTTTCCTCTCCCATAATCCCCTTGGCCCCATGTCATTTCCGCCTACCGACCACATGGACAAACAACGGATGAGTCATTTTTCATTCTTTTTTCGTTTTTCGTTCTTTGTTTGTACTGTCCCACATGTTAAATGTGATTTATTTTTTCGCCTGAAGAAGACCCAAGTGGTTGAAATGCATCGTGTCTTGTCATGTGCTTTGTTTGTCAATGTCATTGGCGGTAAGTTCTAAACAAACTCTATTCCTAATTTTGCTTCGTTTGCCGCCGTCAGTCACTCCATTTTGAAATTATACTGGAAGGGTTTCCACTTCGACTATCGATCTGGTTGACTGTTCACTCAAAATATTTCTGCCCAACCATTGGTGCGGGAACGCAAAGAGCCCACAAATCAGGGTCATTTCCTCTGTTCTCGCAGTTATACAGAATTGAACTAATTTGCAAGCCTAAATTAACGGACATTTTTTTTTTCGCACTAAGGTATGGAGAGGAGGGAGGGGGCGACTTAGACGCAAAAAGGTCACCCTGACCTCTGACTTGTGAAGTCCATGATATAAATCGTAGCATTCTGTTCATCTTCAATCAGACATAAGTAGGCAGTTCAACAGTTAGGCGACTCCAAACACACGTCACTGAAAACAAGCCAAAATATGACAGACACGCAAAACGAGGTGAATTTAACACATTTTTCAATATACGGAACAGAGCAGGACACGCTGACAGACAATATATATTTGACAATATATTCAATTATAAACAAAGCTTGCTCTTATGTCTTAGATTGAAGAAATAGGGGGAGATAAGCATTATATCTGCAGAGGTAGTTAATACTGCCTAACTAACAGTATGCGCTCAAGTGGGTGGGATGGGGAAAAAATAAAATAAATGCTTCTCAAAATGAGCCTTCAGCAAGCTTATAATCTCCAATAGGGAGGAAACTCACTAACACATAACTCCTGGTCATATACCGATATTTCGAAACCTGGTTGTTTCTCCTCAGTGACCGCGGAAAGTGGCAATTTGACTCCTCTACCTTTTCGGTTTTAAGAAGAATGCTATCCCAGAAAAGGCTGGTGTGCAATACCGTAGTATGTTTGTTGAGTTTTCAAAAAAACCCAACCAAAGGTGCCACTAAGAAGCAAAAGAAAATCATGAGAGAACAAAACAAGCTACATTTTCTTGTGAAAAGTAGAAAATATAAAAAGATAACCTCTTAAGGCAAGGTAACAAGGTCGATTTTTGAAAAAATCGTTTCAAAAATGTTCTTTGGGTTTATTTCACCATATGCACAGATTTTGATGAAAATTGGTGATAACCTTCCTTGGTTATTGTGCTAGCAGTAGGTATTAAACCATTTACATCTGGGCATATTTTTAATCTTACAATATGTGCTTTAAATGGGATGGGGGGTAACGACACAAAATAAAATCATGGCGTTGGGGTTGTCACTCTCACACAGACACTATTACACTTGGAGTGTTCAAATTTTGCATGGTTTTAGAAAAATGTGATATCTATAAAATGACCTAAATTCAGAGTCCTAATGTATATTAGCTGTAAGTGAGTGATCATTCAAGTACAACTAAAAGTGAACATTTTGAAAACTTTACTGACATGACCCAGACCTTTGCTATCCAGAAAAGGCTGGTGTGCAATACCGTAGTATGTTTGTTGAGTTTTCAAAAAAACCCAACCAAAGGTGCCACCTAAGAACAAGTGCTGAGGGCCAGTTCTTGGAATGAATCCGCAAGGGACTAAATTACAAAAAAAAAAACAAATAAATTCCAAGGATAAGTAACTGAGCACCATTCCAGCAACTTACAGAGCAGCTTGGTGTTGCAATGACTGCAAGAAATATTCAATTATAAACAAAGCTTGCTCTTATGTCTTAGATTGAAGAAATAGGGGGAGAAAAGCATTCATATCTGCAGAGGTAGTTAATACTGCCTAACTCCAATAGGGAGGAAACTCACTAACACATAACTCCTGGTCATATACGATATTTCGAACACTGGTTGTTTCTCCTCAGTGACCGCGGAAAGTGGTAATTTGACTCCTCTACCTTTTCGGTTTTAAGAAGAATGCTATCCAGAAAAGACTGGTGTGCAATACCGTAGTATGTTTGTTGAGTTTTCAAAAAAAACAACCAAAGGTGCTACCTAAGAAAATCATGAGAGAATAAAACAAGCTACATTTTCTTGTGAAAAGTAGAAAATATAAAAAGATAACCTCTTAAGACACAAGTGCTGAGGGCCAGTTCTTGGGATGAATCCGCAAGGGACTAAATTACAAAAAAGAAATAAATTCCAAGGATAAGTAACTGAGCACCATTCCAGCAACTTACAGAGCAGCTTGGTGTTGCAATGACTGCAAGAAATATTCAATTATAAACAAAGCTTGCTCTTATGTCTAGATTGAAGAAAATAGGGGGAGATAAGCATTCATATCTGCAGAGGTAGTTAATACTGCCTAACTAACAGTATGTGCTCAAGTGGGTGGATGGGGAAAAAAAAAATAAATGCTTCTCAAAATGAGCTTCAGCAAGCTTATAATCTCCAATAGGGAGGAAACTCACTAACACATAACTCCTGGTCATATACCGATATTTCGAAACCTGGTTGTTTCTCCTCAGTGACCGCAGAAAGTGGTAATTTGACTCCTTACCTTTTCGGTTTTAAGAAGAATGCTATCCCAGAAAAGGCTGGTGTGCAATACCGTAGTATGTTTGTTGAGTTTTCAAAAAAAACAACCAAAGGTGCCACCTAAGAAAATCATGAGAGAATAAAACAGCTACATTTTCTTGTGAAAAGTAGAAAAATATAAAAAGATAACCTCTTAAGACACAAGTGCTGAGGGCCAGTTCTTGGGATGAATCCGCAAGGGACTAAATTACAAAAAGAAATAAATTCCAAGGATAAGTAACTGAGCACCATTCCAGCAACTTACAGAGCAGCTTGGTGTTGCAATGACTGCAAGAAATATTCAATTATAAACAAAGCTTGCTCTTATGTCTTTAGATTGAAGAAATAGGGGGAGATAAGCATTCATATCTGCAGAGGTAGTTAATACTGCTAACTAACAGTATGTGCTCAAGTGGGTGGATGGGGAAAAATAAAATAAATGCTTCTCAAAATGAGCCTTCAGCAAGCTTATAATCTCCAATAGGGAGGAAACTCACTACACATAACTCCTGGTCATATACGATATTTCGAAACCTGGTTGTTTCTCCTCAGTGACCGCGGAAAGTGGTAATTTGACTCCTCTACCTTTTCGATTTTAAGAGAATGCTATCCCAGAAAAGGCTGGTGTGCAATACCGTAGTATGTTTGTTGAGTTTTCAAAAATCCAACCAAAGGTGCCACCTAAGAAGCAAAAGAAAATCATGAGAGAACAAAACAAGCTACATTTTCTTGTGAAAGTAGAAAATATAAAAAGATAACCTCTTAAGACACAAGTGCTGAGGGCCAGTTCTTGGAATGAATCCGCAAGGGACTAAATTACAAAAAACAAATAAATTCCAAGGATAAGTAACTGAGCACCATTCCAGCAACTTACAGAGCAGCTTGGTGTTGCAATGACTGCAAGAAATATTCAATTATAAACAAAGCTTGCTCTTATGTCTTAGATAGAAGAAATACTTTTCACAAGAAAATGTAGCTTGTTTTGTTCTCTCATGATTTTCTTTTGCTTCTTAGGTGGCACTCTTTGGTTGGGTTTTTTGAAAACTCAACAAACATAATACGGTATTGCACACCAGCCTTTTCTGGGATAGCATTCTTCTTATAACCGAAAGGTAGAGGAGTCAAATTACCACTTTCCGCGGTCACTGAGTGAGAAACAACCAGGTTTCGAAATATCGGTATATGACCAGGAGTTATGTGTAGTGAGTTTCCTCCTATTGGAGATTATAAGCTTGCTGAGGCTCATTTTGAGAAGCATTTATTTATTTTTCCCCATCCATCCCATTGAGCACATACTGTTAGTTAGGCAGTATTAACTACCTCTGCAGATATGAATGCTTATCTCCCCCTATTTCTTCAAACTAAGACATAAGAGCAAGCTTTGTTTATAATTGAATATTTCTTGCAGTCATTGCAACACCAAGCTGCTCTGTAAGTTGCTGGAATGGTGCTCAGTTACCTATCCTTTGAATTTATTTGTTTTTTGTAATTTAGTAACTTGCTGATTCATTCCAAGAGCTGGCCCTCAGCACTTGTGTCTTAAGAGGTTGTCTTTTTATATTTTCTACTTTTCACAAGAAAATGTAACTTGTTTTGTTCTCTCATGATTTCTTTTGCTTCTTAGGTGGCACCTTTGGTTGTTTTTTTTTGAAAACTCAACAAACATACTACAGTATTGCACACCAGCCTTTTCTGGGATAGCATTCTTCTTAAAACCGAAAAGGTAGAGGAGTTAAATTACACTTTCCTCGGTCATGAGGAGTAACAACCAGGTTTCGAAATATCGATATATAACCAGGAGTTATGTGTTAGTGAGTTTCCTCCCTATTGGAGATTATAAGCTTGCTGAAGGCTCATTTTGAGAAGCATTTATTTTATTTTTCCCCATCCACCACTTGAGCACATACTGTTAGGCAGTATTAACTACCTCTGCAGATATGAATGCTTATCTCCCCCTATTTCTTCAATCTAAGACATAAGAGCAAGCTTTGTTTATAATTGAATATTTCTTGCAGTCATTGCAACACCAAGCTGCTCTGTAAGTTGCTGGAATGGTGCTCAGTTTCTTATCCTTGGAATTTATTTGTTTTTTGTATTTAGTCCCTTGCGGATTCATTCCAAGAACTGGCCCTCAGCACTTGTGTCTTAAGAGGTTATCTTTTTTATATTTTCTACTTTTCACAAGAAATGTAGCTTGTTTTGTTCTCTCATGATTTTCTTTTGCTTCTTAGGTAGCACCTTTGGTTGTTTTTTTTGAAAACTCAACAAACATACTACGGTATTGCACACCAGCCTTTTCTGGGATAGCATTCTTCTTAAATCGAAAAGGTAGAGGAGTCAAATTACCACTTTCCGTGGTCACTGAGGAGAAACAACCAGGTTTCGAAATATCGGTATATGACCAGGAGTTATGTGTTAGTGAGTTTCCTCCCTATTGGAGATTATAAGCTTGCTGAAGGCTCATTTTGAGAAGCATTTATTTTATTTTTCCCCATCACCCACTTGAGCACATACTGTTAGTTAGGCAGTATTAACTACCTCTGCAGATATGAATGCTTTTCTCCCTATTTCTTCAATCTAAGACATAAGAGCAAGCTTTGTTTATAATTGAATATTTCTTGCAGTCATTGCAACACCAAGTCTGCTGTAAGTTGCTGGAATGGTGCTCAGTTACTTATCCTTGGAATTTATTTGTTTTTTGTTTATATTTTATATATATATATATATATATATATTATATTATATATATATATATATATATTATATATATATATTACAATGTGATCACTTTTTCAATGGTTGAAATGTTAGACGTGCAGAACGCCAATGAAATTCCAGATGAACAGAGTGAACATGTGTGAGAGACGTTTTGATCATTCAGTCGCAATAAACTCCCAGAGGAAGGCCTTGTGCCGAAAAATTGGGTTAGAAACGAAACTTGCTGTTTTTTCCTTCTTTGTTCAAGTAGATATATATATATATATATATATATATATATATTTATATATTATATATTTATATATATATATATATATTTCATTTAAAAATAATGCTCTCTTGATGTCCTGAGCTTCGCACCTTGTAGAATGAACTGAAAAATCAGAGACACTAAAATACAAGAATAAAAACAAGTCTTTTCATATCTCAGACTTTATTTTCAACACATTTTCGCTGTTAAAAGCTCCATCAGGCCATGGTAGATTTGATCATTGCACCTTGGGCTGATGAAGCTTTTAACAACGAAAATTAATTAGAAAATTAAACTAGACCTACGCTAGGAGGTTGCAGTTAATTGAAATTATTACGAGCCTATTGTGGAGGAAGGAGAAGTTACGTTGAGTATTGGCGCGCACAGCGTTGCAGGCAAATTTCAGAGCTGTATGGCCACTAGACTTGCGCCTTTAGGGAGGGACAGTAAAAATTGATTATTACTACGAACACTAATTGGGAGGGACGTAACTTCTCCTTCCTCCACAATAGGCTCGTAATAATTTCAATTAAACTGCACCTCCTAGCGTAGGTCTAGTTTAATTTTCTAATTATCACTCGCTATTGCTCCGGAAGGGAAGCTACGTTGAGACTTTAGAGAAAGTAAGGATAGTGGCCAATATAAACATCATTAGACCAGACATGTAATGCCACACACATTTATTCACAATGATCTTTCATCATTTTCATTTATGTTCACACAGCATCAAGTACCTTCTGGCTGAAACTGGCACTGTTCTGTCTCTTATTAGTATTTACAGAATGTCTTTTCATTTGTCCAGCCCGCATGCTTTCAATATTGTTTTCAACGAAACTCCAGCCTGGGCGGCTGCACTGCAGCTTGCAGCCCTGGTGGAGTGTGCTGTGTACTGGTTAGTGTCAATGCCTGAGCGCGCTAGCACCTCTTTCACCCATCGCGCGAATGTCTGCTTACCCACAGGTGCGTGAGGTTTGGTGTGACTGATGAATAACTGCTGTTGGTGACTGCCTCTGAGATCTTAGTTGTGTCATATATACTGCTTCAAGTGTTTCACCGGACACAGATTTTCTTCTTGCAAATGCCCTATCTCTGCTGGTTCTGTATGTTTCCTGGCTTTGTTGTTTTCAATACACATGAAAATTGTAACACCATTTACAATCAACATCTTTACATCACTTGTTTTCAAAGAGTATAAGCATGACCTCTTTGTCCTGTAACTAAAGCTAACAACATGCAAGTTTTCAAAGTCAGTTCTTTCAAAGTCAACTGATTGATGGGAGTAAGCAATCTAAATAACTAAGTACAGTATTTACATCCCAAGTGTCCTTATATTTGGGTAAGGAAGGCCTATGTTCAAATGTCCTTTCACAGTTTGCAAATAACTGGATGACTGCCCACTGAAAATCCATTCACTAATGGCAGATAGGCGGACAAAGCGCAGCGCGCCGAGTTTATAGCACTGTGGCTTGCCCAGCACTAAAAAGTTCGGCAAGAAAGTTTGCTGCCTGCACATGTCGGCACATCATGTGGGATACTATTCTTTGCTGCGTACTGCTTCCACTTGGCAATGTAGGTGTTGTACACTGCGCGTGTGTGGGGGCGCCAAGAACTGACGATTAGCGCTGCTGCCTGGTTGGAACAGCCTTCCCTCTGGTACCGCTCCCTGATACTTTGCATACCATCAGTTGAGGCGGGGAAGAAGGGGGTGGGTTCTCCCTGCTGCGTGGGGAGGGAGAGGATGGTGTCTCGTGTTGGTAGCAGTACTGGGTCTTGTGTCAGCAGCTGTGTCAGCAGAGGCCACCAGACTTGTGTTGGCCAGCGGGGCACCACCACTAGGCCACCCCCATCGCTCGCTCTCTCTTCACCTTCCCCAACACTGCCGTGATCGTGCTAAAAGGGGGAAAGGCATAAAATTGAAGGTTACTCCAAGGGAGAGAAAATGCATCTACTGCATAGGCGCTTGGGTCAGGTCTGTAAGAAACATAGCGCTGCATTTGGTTGTTCAACCTTGAGGCAAAGAGATCAATGTCGGTTTCATATGCAATTGTATCAATGCTTTGTGAAAGCTGTTCTCTGTTCAACTTCCATTCTGCATCCAGGTTTATTTTCCTTGACTCCTCATCTGCTGCTGTGTTTTCCTTACCAGGAATATAAGCAGCACTCAACCATACGTGATTGTCAATGCACCAGTTCATATCTGTGTCATCAAATTACATGAATCGGTATGACTTGTTCCCATATGATTGATACATGCAACGCAGTTGTGTTGTCTTCATGATACGGGACATGTCGCCATAAACCTGATTTAGGAAACATTTCAAAGCAAAAAATGCTGCTTAAGTTCCAGATAGTTGATGTGAAAATCTTTTTCTTCTGGTAGCATTCTCCCCAGATTTTGACTGTTCACATGCAAACCCATCCAGTTTTTGATGCATCCGAGGTCAGGGTGACATCAGGCTTGTTTGGTGAATAACATTATAAGCAGTCTTAATGTTGTTGATCGACCAATTTAGTTCTCTTTTGCAAGAGGCGACAATGTCATGTGTCTGTCAAAATTCCTGCATACAGCAACAGTGCTGTCTTTTTCTCTTTCTCCAGCTGTCTATATGAAGTGGCCATTACATCACCGCTGGAAGGAAGCCACTATCTTTCCAATCATCTCTGCCACATCCCTGATACTCACTGTATCTTTCTTGACAGCTGACAGGCAAATCGAAACCATGTCTGCTACTCTCTCAGGTGTTAAAGTTACTGTCATTGACTCAGAGTCAATGATGACTCCCAGATACTGAATGCGACGAGTGGGTTCTAGTACTGATTTTTGGGATGGATGATAAATCCCAGAGACCTTAGAAGTTTCACTGTGTTAAATACATTAGAGGCACATGACATTCTGTCTCTGCAAACAAAAGTGAATCATCCAAAAATACTGAGGAAAGATGACCTTCCCTCTCAGGTGGCAAACACAGGTTTTAACAGCTTGGTGAATTTACGTGGTGCCAGTGCCAGCCCATTAGGCAGACAGTTAAATGCCAAGTGGTCATCCCACTCAAATCTGAGAATCTTCTGTGTTCCTCTTTGACTGATACTGAGTAGTGTGCATCCTTCAAGTCAATTGAAGCATGAAGCAGTTTGGAGTCACTAGTTTTAGAGCAGTATGCTAGGTTTCCATTTTGAAGTGATAATAAACGATATCTTCGTTTAGTTTCTTTAAGTTCGATATCATTCTATGAGTTCCATCTTTCTTCGGAAGAACAAAAACTGGTGAAACAAACTGCTCTGCTTCAGCCTGACACTTTGAAATCACACCTTTTTGGCAAAGTTTCTGTATTTCTTTGTCATAACTTTCTTTCCTGATGCATTTAACTCAGGCTGGAAAGTTAATCCTGTCTGATTTGGCCAATTTCACAATCAAATTGAAGGGTCACGCCTTGTATGTTTCTGAAATTTCAGGGTCTTTTGTCAAATTTTTCCATCTATCAACATATTGTGTAAGCCTGCCACCTTGAAAAGTAAGCCTCCTGTCTCATTTCATCCAGCAGATGAGGAGGGATAGTGTGTCTCACCTGGCCATCCAAGAGTGACAAGACTCTAGGCTTTCTTCTGGTAGAACTGTCTTGCGTTTCTGTTCCCTGGAACTTCTTTTGATGGCCGTAGTGTTGCTGTCTCTGGCCTAAAAAGGACGTTTTTCTTGTTGTTGGCTTTCTGCCATTGGTCTGTTACGTTGTCTGTTGTCGTAACGACTTGGGCCTGCACCATGTGACAGTCTGTCCAGCTCTTTGATCTCTTGATGGAAGCAGTCAGATTGTCTCCAAAGAGCTGACCAGTAATGGGAACACTCTCATGCACAATCCTGTCAGCTGTTGGGGAGATGGGGGCGCAGGACCTGTCTGCGTTTTACCGACAGCTCGTGAACTGCATGACCAACAAGGCCAGAGCATCAGCGTTTGATCAGTGACAGAGGCTTTGATGTCTGCATCAGTCAACTTTTTCTTGCTATATGCTTTGAGTATAGCCTGAGTGCTCTGTGCCAGTGCTGCTGTGGCTTTGACATATGGCTCTCTGCACTGAAGCCATCTTAACATCAGCCTGTTTGACAGTGGCTGGCAATTCCTTCCAGATTTCTGTATTCACTTTGGGCACCTGAAGCTTGGGGCAGTTGTCTGGGCGTTGGTATTTGTCAAGCTTTCTTTAAATTTTGTTTCAGAAAGCCCCTGTGCAAATCTTTTATTAATGATCTCAGCCATTGAGTCAGCCACTTTGTCAGCTGTTTTCTCTTTATTGTCCAAGTCTTGTTCTATCTCCTTTAACAAGTCATCATCTTGACAATCAAGGGAAATAGTATCCACAGCATCATCATAGATTTCTCCATCTGACGATGACTCAGAGTCCTCATTGCTCAGAGTGGCATTAGCAGTTTTCTTAACCGGCTGTTCACCTTTCGTGCGCTGTACTCGCCACGGGTCGGACCATGACCCAGTTTCTTCTCCCTCCTCATCAGAGAGAGAATCGCGCCGTCTCTTAGTGCCACGCCGTCTCTTATATATATTAGTGCCACGTGGTGCCTGAGACGTGATCCGGTCTTTGTCCGAAGTTTTGGCGGTCAACAGCTTGTGAATAGCCTCTTCCAGTCTAGAAATCTGTCATCCATTTGACTGATGCGAGCATCAAGCTCTCGACTTTATCTTCCTTATCTATAGGTGCGACCTCTTGCTCCTGTGCCCCTGAATGACTGGCCATGCTTAGCTTGGGTTATATCTTGAGCATGTACCGCACCAGGCGGAATGGTACTGCCAAATCGCACACAGGCGAACGGAGAGTTGTATATCGCAACAGGCGAACAGGATAATTGTATATCGCACACAGGCGAATTAAGGTACAGCCGCACACAGGTGAAAGTTATGAACTATACTCCAAACTGTATGGTCATATGATGCATGCAACACAGGTGTGGGCTTCTCTCAGAGAAGTTATTATACCATTAATTCAATCCAATTATATACCACAGGCGGCGGAAGCAGGGGGGGCGGGGGGGGCCATGCCCCCCTCCAGAAAAATATTGGGGGGGGGGGGGGGGGAGCCTTATATACTGCCCCCACCCCCCCCCCTAATATTGTGCACTCAAAAATCAGAGAAAGAGAGAGACAGAGAGAAGGAGAGAGAGAGAGAAGAGAGAGAGAGGAGGAGAGAGAGAGAGAGAGAGAGAGAGTGGAGGAGAGAGAGAGATGTTTGATGGTGCATCATCTTGTCGTCATACTTGTCATACTTCTGGCAAACTCGCTCAGAAAAGATGTCAACATTTCTCGGGAACCTCTCTGCAGCTGACCCACTTTGGTCACACATTACTGACCAGTACCTGACCACATTGCCAAGAATGGCATATATGCTGATGCTATTGTAGTGCAGCTATGGCGGAATGATTGGTAGGGACATACACATCGTAACAGTCAGCAAGGAGCTCCAGGATATGCTACCGATGAATAAGATCTTGGCACAAGACATTGATATCATCCTTCACCTGTCCTTATAGGGCAAATAAGCGAGGAACATTTTGTGAGCCTAACACTTCATCAAACCAGGACAGTGAAAATGAAGAAAAGGAGGAAGAAAGTGTTTTCTCATCTCCTACAGAAGGTGCATCAATCGTAGTCTCCTCGTGACGACGCCAAACGGCCTGCGCAGTCTCCTCGTGATGACATGACGACCTGCTACTGTAAGAAAACCAAAATGTCAGTCTACTGTGTGCTGCAAGGACGCAGTCAACCCTTCAGCCACAGAGCGACACGTCTCTCCAAACTGACCAGGGTAAGTTCAGGAAGGCCCCGCTATTTCAAGATCTTGGTTCAGCAATACCCTTGGCTTCACCTATGCACAACAGACAAGAAGGTATATGTTTCTTCTGCATGAGGGCTAATCATCAAGGCTGCCAAACTTGATGCAGCGTTTGTATGTAGCGGTTTTGACAACTGGAAGAAAGCACTGGAAAAGTTTCAAGCCACGAAAATCATCTTCACATGGAGCAGCCGTGTATGACGTAAACTGTAGGCAGTCTACAAACGTCAGTGTTGCTCCAGTGACGTGTCAGCATGAAACAGAACAAAAGAAACACTGCAAAACCTGATGAACGAACTAAAGAGCCTTCAGTTTCTCTGCGTCAGGGTCTGCCTCTCCGTGGACATGACGAGCAGGAAGGCACCTTCAACAGCTGCTCAAGTTTGCTTTGGAGAGGGCTGCAAGGAAAAAACAAACACAGGTTCAAAATATCTGTCACATGATATTGTCAACGAGATCCTCAGGATTATGGCACGTAAAGTCTTGCGATCTGTTGTACCTGAAATCAGAGAAGCGAATTGGTTTTCGATACTACGCTGACGAAACCCGTGATGTTGCAAACAGGGAGCAGGTTGTAATTTGCATAAGATGGGTAGCTGAGCAGTTTGAAGTCATAGAGGAGCCTGTGGACTGGTGCATGTTGACAATACCTGTGCTGAGACAATTTTTAATGCGCTAAAGGATTGCTTGATCAAGCTGGGCTTGCCAGTGCAGAAGTGCAAGGGTCAGGCCTACGACGGGGCCAGTAATTTTCATGGGTCACGTTTAGGAGTAGCAAAACGGTTCAAAGATGAGGTCCCGTCAGCAGTGTCAGTACACTGTTTGGCACACTCAGTCAGTCTTGTGTTACAAGAGGCTTCCAGAAAGGTCAAAGTAATAAGAGATGCCTTGACTTTGCACAGAGGTCATTCAGTTGATCAGATTATCACCAAAACGACAGATCCTTTTTGAAACAATCCAACATGAAACATCAACTTCGTGCAGCCGTCCATTAAACCATTGTGTCCAACAAGGTGGACTGTTCGAACAGAGCTTTTGAATCTTGTCTTGAGAACTATGAAGCTTTGCAAGAAACACTTGAACTAGTCACACAAGGACATGATGAGTATGCAGGAGGGCATTCGTCCTTCTTGCACTTATGCAGCAGTTCTCTCCTGTCTTGGGCTCTCACTTTCACGGAGATGTCTTTAATGTGACTGAGAGCTGGCGACAGCTGTTCAAAGGAAACAAACGTCCTGTGTGGATGCAATAAACGCTGCAAACCTCTGTCTGAGAACGCTTGAAAGTATGCGTCAGGATAACAGTTTCCAGACGTTTTTTGCCGATGTCTCAACCACGGCTGCAAACGTGTGTGATGAGCCCCGCATTCCGAGACAGACACAGCCTCCATGAAGACTTGATGAGGGCTCCAGGGTCACAGCCACTCTGACCTTCTGCTTATTACAGACAGCAGTACTATGAGGCCATAGACAACGTCAAAGAGGATATAAAGCACAGGTTGACCAACAAAGTCTTCAGTTGCCAAGGAAGATTGAAATTTCTTGGATGACGGAGCTGCAGGAAAGAATCCAGAAATTCCTCAAGGATCAAAGACACATATGCTGCGGACATTGGCATGGACAGACTCAAAACACAGTTGGCCATCCTTCCACATGCTCTGGGGGACAATGAAGAAGTCATCTTTGAGGCACTGCTAGAAGAACTGACAGCTTCTGACACTGTTAAAAATGTTTGAGTGAGGTAGACAAACTTATCAGGCTGTACCTGACCATTCAGTTACAGCTGCAACAGCTGAACGCAGTTTTTCTGCTTGAAGCGGGTCAAAACATACCTCCGAAGCACTATGACTCAGGCGCCTAAACAACTGTCTCATTATGCATGTGTTCAAAGACAAGGTTGATCAACTCAATCTCACTGAAATTTTTTTCCTAGTAGTTTGCAGAAACGAACGACGTCAAGTTACTTCGGAAAATTAAATGTGTAAAGTGTAACTCCCAGCTGTTGGTGTAACTGCTAATGTCAGACTGTGACAATCGTGACTTAGTAACTGCATTTTACGGTGCCTAATGTCAGCTATACAAAATGTATTTCAAGTGATGTGTGTGTGTGTGTGTGTGTGTGTGTGTGTGTGAGTGTGTGTGTGTTGTGCGTGTGCGCGCGCGCTGCGTGCGTTCGTGTGTGTGTGTAAACTGAATATTGCATGCTGGATTTTTTTTTTAATCAAGCATTGCCATATTGTGATTGTCGAAGTTCAATGATTTGAAATATCCATTGCCCCCCCTAATCCTGGACAGCTTCCGCCGCCACTGTATACGTACACCACTTTTTACGCTGCCAAGATCTACTCGTGAATGAAAAAAGGGGTTGCCACTCACCTTCAAGTTCTTGTGTACTTTGCACACTGGTCTCATTCACTTGTACTTACGTTATCATTCATTCATGTAGGCTACCTACACATGCTCACACATCCGTTGCCTCTAAACGCCAGCGTCCAATTGCCTGCAACGCTGTGCGCGCCAATACTCAACGTAGCTTCCCTTCCGGGAGCAATAGGCGAGTGATAATTTTGTTGAAAATACAAGTCTGAGACATGAAAAGACTGTTGCTTCGCAAAACACACACACACACACACACACACACACACACACACACACACACACAAAATACACATTATATATATATATATATATATATATATATATATATATATATATATATATATATATATATATATATATATATATATATATATATATATATATATATAGGGGGGAGGGGTGTACGTGCGCGCGCGCGTGTGTGTATGCTTCAAGTTGTAGAAGTTGCTGATCACTTCGTTGGGGAAAGACTGGGGTGGGGGAGGAGGGGAGGGGGAGGGGGGGGGGGGGCAGGAGGCTCCAATTTGTCTTGAAATGTCTGCAGAGATGAGAAAATCTTGGAATGAGGAAGTGTGGGGAGGGAGAGGGAGGGTGGTTTTGAGCAAGACAAAGAGGGTTTGGGGTGAGGGTAAGGGGGGGGGGGGAGGGGGCTGTGCTTAATTCGCACATTGTCTTCAGTAACGGCTATTTCTGTGTAATCGTTTGGCTCTATTTCTATCTGTGTCCATTTCAGATTATTTTGAAGAGGCTGGAAGTTAAAAGCTAAGGAATCAGAAACAGAGTGCGGTTGAAGAAGTGTGTGTGTGTGTGTGTGTAGAGGGAGGGGGGGAGGAAGCCAACTTGAGTATGCACAGGCGTCGGTTTTCCACACTGACGGCAGACTGGTGCTGGAATTGAAATTGTCTAGGGCCTTTGCTTGCGCCGTTTCTCAAGAACTCTCTCTCTCTCTCTCTCTCTCTCTCTCTCTCTCTCTCTCTCTCTGAGCCATAAAACGTCTTCAGACCAGGCTGTGCAATCAGTGGAGCCCAGTGGAAGAAGCCAGCTGCTGGGTCAACCTGTGGCCACGGGGGAAAGCGATTAACGGCGTTGTGCGGCTTCATGGCCGTTGGTTTGTTTGTTCGTTTGCCAGTCGTCAGGCAGGACGTGTGTTCCTCTCTCCGCTGTACGGCCTGCAGCCCTGACACAGTGCCTGTCTCAGCATCTGGACATGGCGAAGAAAGAACTGTACAGTCTGTGAATAGGTACATGTCTATCTGTTTTGTCTGTCTGTCTATCTGTCTTCCTGGCTGTCCGTCTGTCTGTCTGCCCCCCCCCCCTCTCCTCTCTCTCTCTCTCTCTCTCTCTCTCTCTCTCTCTCTCTCTCTTTCTCTTTGTCAGTCTGTCTGTCTCTGTCTGTCTCTCTTTCTCTAGATGGACAGATAGACAGATTGATATATGTGTGTGTGTGTGTGTATGTATATTATATTATATTTATATATATATATATATATATAAGAGAGAGAGAGAGAGAGAGAGAGAGAGAGAGAGAGAATGCACACACACACACACACACACACACACACACACACACACACACACACACACACACACACACACACACACACACAGTTCTCACCGGCTGTCACCATTGGTGTGACTGAAAGTGCTTTCGTTATCAAACAATGGAGCTGACCACCCTACCTGTTAGCACCTTTTGACCTGCCTTGTGTCCTTTGATGAATACTGAAGCGTAGACTCAAAGATTTTCTCTTATATGGATTACTCTTTATTCATTTATTTTAGTGTGTGTGTGTGTGTGTGTGTGTGTGTGGGTGCGTGCGTGCGTGCGTGCGTGCATGCGTGCACGCGCGCGAGTGTGTGTGTATGTGTGTGTGTGTGTGTGTGTGTGTGTGTGTGTGTGTGTGTGTGTGTGTGTGTGTAACTTATTTCCTCACAGTACTTTTCTCTCATTTCCCTTTTCTACCCTTCGCCGGCCGCTTTCAGAGACTCTTGAGTTTTGCTTTCGTGAATATCGCAGCATGATCGTGGTGCTATATCTCCATTTGACACCAGTGGTAGACAAACAAAGTCAGCCACGTTCCGCTGATGAGTACCTATAAGGGAACAAAAGTTGACTCCGTACAGGCAACACAAATGGTTCTACTTTCACAACAGACTTCGATCGTCCCGATATGCTGCCAGTAAAGGTTGATATTCGTGTTCGACGCCCTGTTTTACATGCCTATTCTTTCTTCTTCTCCTTCTGCGTACGCAGGCCGATACACCTGCTGGCACTCCCTATATGGGCAGACAAGTATTAATCCCATCTGTCCAACAAAGGAAGTGGAGTTTTGTGTGCATGACCGTTTTTTTATCCCGCCATTAAGGCAGCCATACTCCATCATCGGGGAATGTGCATGCTATGTGTAACGTGTCATCCATACCAACGGCCAAACTGGCCTTCTCTTCCGAAAGTTGGTGATGGGATTTTACGTGTGTGCAAGATGTTATGCGTGCGTTCACACACGGAACCTCAGTTTACAGTCTCATTCGAAGGACTATATAGGAAATGGAGTCAGAACCAATGTTAACTCCGAGGGAAAAATCCCCTGTACTGAAACGGCCCGGCGGAGATTCGAACCCGCAACCTTGGATTACGAGTCCGGCGCACTACCAACTGAGCTATTCGGCCCCCTACATGCATATATGCCTATATTTCTCGCCGTCCCTAAACCTTATCTTTGCTTAGTCACTGTTTGAATGAGAGAGAAATTGTCAGCCTGCTCTTACAGTAGAATGGTGTAGTTTGCACTCGTAAAACCAAAAGATGATGTATGTATGACCAGGAGACTAGACTGTCGATAACACCGGATTCTGTTTCAAAAGTGAGCTAGTAACAAGAGAAACTTCAATCTGATACGAAAACTATTTTGTTGTTGTTGTTGTTGTTAAATTGCAATGTCGCCCATCAGTATCAAAGTGGAATAGGGAAGGGGGAGGGGAGAAATGGGGGAAGTGGGACGGTAGGAGTGGGAAGCTGGATTATGTACGTGTATACACACAGACACAAGCACAAATACGGGACCTTTCAAACGCTGGGAAAATTGTGCCCTACCCTGTGCAGTGAAAACATTAGTGCGCGCGCGCGCGCGCACACACACACACACACACACACACACACACACACACACACACACACACACACACACACTCTCTCTCTCTCTCTCTCTCTCTCTCTCTCTCTCTCTCTCTCACACACACACACACACACACACACACACCACGCACGCACGCACGCACGCACGCACGCACGCACGCACGCGCACGCACGCACGCACGCACGCACACACACACACACACACACACACACACACACACACACAACACACACACACACTACACAACTTGAGCATGTGAATAAGCATTTTAAGATATTCGAAACTGGCATACAAGCAGGTTGTGTTGGTTATGCTTCATTGTGCTTGTTTCCGGCAAACATTACCAGCTGCATTACTAACTTAAATGTGACCCCAAGCCCATCCAGTGATTTTATTTCTATATTCAGTTGAGTAATGCAAAATAATATAAAGAGCCACTTTGACATGCGCCAGAAGGCTTCTGACAACGGTAGAGGTATTTTAATTAGCCAGAATATATTTTAGCATCAGAAGACTGCCTAGAAAAAAAACAAGGATCATTGATATACCACGTCAATATGATCAAAGGATCGATTTGAATGCCCTCAAATGACAAACAGAAAGCTGTCATGAAATATTCTATCATGATTTTTGCCTTAATGAACCTTTTTTTCAAAATTCATCAAGACCAATACGGGCCGTTTGAAAATACGCCAGACTGAAAAGGAGCGATGAGAACATGCCTCAGAATGATGAATGGGCCATGCAGAATGACTTTAAAATGATGTCAGTGCATGAAATATGACCACCGATGAAATAAGGACATTTCAAAGCGCACCAGACTGAAAGGGAGGCAGGTGTAGCCTTCACTGTGTAGTCTCCAGATTACTGCAGAAAAGCCGGCAAACTGTGAATTGTGTCAAGAGAGAAACCAGAAAAAGTACGAAGGAGAGAGAAAACATTTAAGACAGGTTAATAGGCCACAATGGCGGAAAAGCTGAACAATAGCCAAGAAAGTCATGGTGTTGTTGTCAATGTTGTTGTTTTCCCTCCACTACCCCCGCCTTTACTATTTTTTTTTTTTGTCTTTTTTTTTTTTTCCTTTTGTTTTTGAAAAGGCGGTCTTTTTTTCTTCCTTTTTCATTTTTTTTCTTTTTTTTTTTCCTTTTTCCCAACTCTCACGCACCATACAAGTCTGTACGTTGTATTGCTACTAATGGACATTTTCTTGCTGACTTAAAATATTTTGGCGTTTGATACAGCGCGTCAGGGGTTTTTTTTGTATTAGTGTTTAGTGTAGTGACACTTTCACACCGTATGTAAACAAAACGATACAAGTAAAAAGATAAAAGAAGAAAGGAAGGAAGAGAGAAAGGCCCGGACATCTCCGGGAACCCTCCTTGAAACGAAAGACGAAAATAAGCATGCAAGGATGATACCAGAAGTGCGCGAAGAAGGAGAGAAGGAAAGGGAAGAACAAGAAAAAAGAGAGGAGAGAGAGAGAGAGAGGAGAAGAGAGAGAGGAGAGAGAGAGGAGAGGAGAGAGAGAGAGAGAGAGAGAGGAGAGATGTAGTAAAGATGGAGTACAGCTCGTCTCGAGAACCGTTGTTGTTGTTGTTGTTGTTGTTTGTTGTTTGTTGTTGTCGTCGTCGTCTTCGTTGTTGTTGTGTTGTTGTTGTTGTCGTTGTTGTCGTTGTTGTTGTTGTTGTCGTTGTTGTCGTCGTTGCAGTCGTTGTTGCTGCTGCTGTTGCTTAAATCGAAGAGTGAAAGAAAATCGATCCTTACTAGCACACAACGTAGACATTGAAGAAGGTGGAAATACCATGTATACTGAAACAGACAGTGTCGTTTCCAAGGAGGCCCATATATTGTATAATTACCACAACCAATACGATTTATACAAATATACCGATGGTGTTTGGGCCTTTTCCTGTCTTTGCTGCAGCTGTTTTCCAACTGAGATTCTTGCCAGTTTCTTTTGGGACTGGTGATTTGCATCCCACATTCGCAACCGCTGGCTTCCATTTTTCATTCCATTCTTACAGAATATATCTTGACAGTTTCGGGCCTACATCAGACATCAAGTTACAGACCACACCCACCCACACGTACACGTTTCCAATGTTCAGAAACCAACGCACAACAACAATCGGCCTTCGGGTTGCTTTCTTTTATTTTGTATTTTCATTTTTTTCGGGTATTCATACAGGTTATTGCCTGACAAGTTATGCGACTTGTCTTTTTACGGTCTGAAAAGGTTGAGCAATATGCGAGTTGCGTGATTTAGTGCCGTCACTGATTGCTTGGGGACATGTATTTGGGGGTGACCTATTGTGTATTTCAGTGGGGGAACACACAAAGAACACCAACTGCAGCAATCCGAGAGTCCAGGGCCATGGAAGAATAAAAACCTTGGGTGGAATTCTTCCGCAGCACACACGCGCGCACGCACGTGCGCGTGCTGGCGCGCGCACATGCACGCCGCACGCACACACACACACACAACACAACACACACACACCCCACACAAAACACCCCCACACACACAGGGCACGCACGCACGCACGCACGCGCGCACACCCCAACACACAACACCCCACACACACACACACACACACACACACCACACACACACACACTGGTGTTAGATTTATTACTTTTCCTTTCACTCTGAATGTCTCACTTTTCCCCAAGATTGCAATCTTCAAACGTTATCATTTCATTATGAAAGAAATCTTCTTTTCATTTTGAAAACTTTTCTCAGTGGAAAGTGTTCTTTGCATTTTGAAATTATTCTCTCCAAAATCTTTTTTTTTTAAGAAATCTATTCTTTCATGTTGGGGAATCATTGATTTAAAAAAAAAAAACATTACCGTTTTTCTATAAGAAGTATTATTTTGCTACCTAAAATATCTTTTTATGACAAAAATTATTCTCTTCATGACATCAATTCTTTTTATCGTCAAATTCATTCTGAAGGAAATTAATTTTTCACGAAAAATTTGTTCCATGAAGAAAATTAATCTTTGCAGGATGAAAAGTTTTTTAAATTGGAAGTTATTCTTTTCCTGATATAACTTATTCTTTCTGTTGCAAACTTTTTTTTTCGGATAAGAATTCCTTTCCTGCTGAAAATTTAATCCTTTTGTGATGAAAATTATCCTTTTTTATGATGAAAAGTATTCTTTCATGATGAAAGTGATTGTCAATTGGTATTTTGCTTTTCGTGGGGGGGAAATAAGTGTTCATGAAAAACATTCTCGATGAAATCATTCATAGTGAAAATAAAAATCATGATGAAAATAATTCTTATTATTATTAAAATAATTCTTTTCATAAAATGAGACAGTGGAAATCATTCTAAGAAAACATACTAAACATGATTGTAATCAGTTTATAAGATATCAACATCGCTAAACCGACGTGGAGTCTCGCATCATTTTAAATGTCTTTCATGAAGAAAATTATTCTTTTCATGAATAGAATGATTCTT